>VOPJ01010028.1:38090-58978 GCA_014673585.1 Semibalanus balanoides
TAATAGTGACGAATACCTACTTAAAGCAAGTACTGTGATGGTTTTCAAAGCGTTATATTTTCCGGCATCTTCAACAAGTACTTGGGCAAGTACCACCATGTATACGACACGATCCCCTACTAAATCGATGACGTTGCGTGCTTCTCAGCCAGCTGATTTCGAATTACTTTGAGGAAAAAAATATGAATTATCACCAAATAATTGACATTTTGATTTGCTTTTTCCGCGTAAAATATAGGTTTCTTTGATTTACTAGTAATATCCCAGCTAACAATTTGACGTTGTCGCTACGTTGTGACAAGGTTGCAACACAGCTGCACAACGTTGTGATAATGTAATTTTGTAGACTCCCAGGAACGGTGTCACAACGTTACCTTGTGACGCTTACACGACGTTGAAACAACGTTGCTACAACGATACTTTTGTCGAGCATAGCTAATGTGACTTACGTGGTCGATCATTAATCTAAGTAAGATGGTGAATATGCTCAATTTAGATAATTGTACACATTGGCGAGCTGTTCTTCCAAGTTACTAGAACACGCTGTGACAATCGTAACGGAAATTTTTAACCAAAAAAACCCGTTTTTTTTTTGCTTTAACGTTAATAGCAGCGTTTCTACAACCTTTCTTCAACAACATTCCGCGCGACGTTTGTCGCTACGTTGTTACAACGTAAAATTCCAACTTGATTTTTATCAACGTTGTTACAACGGTATCTGTTACCTGGGATGATTCTTAATTTCTTGCTTCTCTTCATCATTTCTGATTTTTTTTTTCAAGGTGAACTATTCCCTTTAAGGGCGGGCTGACAACAAAGGTCACATGCCGCCCATTCGGTGTTATTTCTTATCACCATAAGAACATCCTTGCCTCAGGCAAAACACATGTCCGCAACATGTGAGGAGTCGTGCCGTCCGATCCGTCTCACAGGCCACAACGGAAATCCCATAAAACGTGATATATGGGACGCGTTTCCACCAGATAAGTCCTTTTCCCGTGTGTACAGTCTTTCGATCTCATGGGCAGCCGCTACCTGGTGTTAGCTCATAGCTGCGGCGGCCAACGCCGCGCGGTCAAGGGAGACTGCAACGCCGTGCGCTTGTTTTTGCTTTCAAATAATGCCAGCGCGCCAGCTGGAAACATTAAACAAAACAAATTTAATTGTGATTTTGGTGACGCACAGACTACAGAGTAAGTGCTCATACCCGGTAGATCGTAGCGTTCACAAAACGGCAAAGGCACATGTGGTTAAAGGAAAGAGTTCACCTTCAACCAGGGGCGGCGCCACGGATTTTATTCAGCGGGGGCAAAATGATATTGGTTGCCAGGTATCAACAAAGTTATGATAAAGCCTCAATCCCTGAAATCGGATCGAATTTTGGAGAGTGTTTACGGTGTGTAGGTATCCTTAGTTTTTTTTTAAATCTCTTTGAACTTCTTGACAAATGCGAATGCCCGCCCTTGTTGTGCCTATCAAAAGTTTTTGCTTTGCGTTACTGCAACTAGAGTGCATTGTAAAACATTATTTATCACAAAATATATTTCTTCTAGTAGGTAGGTACTTAATGTAGTAACAAGGCAAGGATTTTTATCAGGGGGCGGGGCACGTCAGAAAATTATTTATTTTGCTCTTCAACCATATGCTGCTGACCGGGGGAGGGTAGGGTCAGGTCGTCAGAGAATCCCATTCTATTTCCCAGCCAACAATTAAATTGGGCACTGCTCGGGCATCTTGGGCTAACATGGGCAATGGACATAGCCCAGTTTGCCCAACTTACGAGTTTCTCTTATTGGGTCCAACTCGGTATTCGCCTGGGCAGCTAACCAACTTGGGCAGGCCCGAGATGAGCCCAGAAATTATTATCGGGCTGAAATTGGTCATGCCCCAGGGGTGGTAAAGTGTTCTGTCCTTATGGACGAGGTCGGGGACAAAATGTTCATTCTGATGAGTACCCGGGGCAAAAATGACAGTACAAAATTATTTACTATGCTTTTCTGTGAAACCAAGTGATAATCTTAGAATACTGTTCGTCAATCAAAAGCAGATGTAATTATTATCACGTTATATAATCACGAGTTCAGTCAGTCCGGTAATGTATAACACTTGCATTTTTTAATTAGCAGTTTGCGTTTTCAGCTCTTGATTTCCAATGATTTTAGTTTCACCCATATTCCCGAACGAAGAAAATGAAGGTACCCAAGGTAAAGTCCTAGCAATGGAATGAGGAATACCTATCTAATGCCGTTTTTCCGCTTTCGCTACGTTGCGCTAGTTTTTTCGAGATATCACTTTTTCGAGTATCTCTCATCCATGGTCGGGCCGGGGGTGGGTACCCGGCCGGACCCGGACCAGACCAAACCCAGACCTTGTTGTATTTTTTAGTCATAGGTTTACTGACGGTCCAGAGGAATTCCTATGTGGTTTTACCAGCGGCTCCATTCAGTGTCTCGCGTGCCTTTATGCGTAGGCATCCTCCATTCACGGCAGAAATTAATAACGAGTATGCAGCGTCTGTAATTTCCGCACTGGAAAAAACACAGTCAAACAATTTTGTTGACACGCCTGAACCAGGCCCGGGAACCGGGGGGGGGGGGCGGGGGGCAAGGCGGGCGTCCCCAACTTTATCAAAGTTTCAACATTATGCCTCTGGCGTTGCAATGGCAATAATTTACTTCAGAATGCTCCAGGCTCCAGCCGCCCCCAACTTTCGGAAGTTCCCGGCGCCCCTTAGCGCCTAAATGTACGTGCTTTATGCTAGGGAACCTCCAAAATGATCCTAGCTAGCTGGGCTGGGGTCATTTTTTCATGTGCGACTTTTGGTCGGGGCCACTCAAAGCAATTTTACCACCCCTGATGCCCGGCCAGAATTCATCACTTGATGGTGATGACGTTTATGATGACGTTTATTGGTGTTATAAGGCTGAGGTGACTGCTCAGTTGTAAATTAAAAATAAATAAATAAATAAATAAATAAAAATAAAATACAAAAAAATTGTCGGCTTCAGCTCGGGCTTTGCTCGCGTTGCCTGATCAGGCAGCCCAGGCTGTAACTTGGGTCCTGCCTGGCCCTGACGTATGTGTTTCATACGCCAAACAGGACCCAACTTACAGCCTGGGCTAACCCAATCTATTGGTCGGGCAAGCCCGAGTGCTGCCCAATTGGCCCCAATCAGAATTGTTGGCAGGGCTAGTGAAAATTTATTTTTGCTCAGCCCCCGTGACCCCTGGCTACGTCCCTGTCATCTACAGACTACATTTATTATTGTTCGTTTGTTAACTGGGTTTTGTAGCGTTGCAATGACTAGGTGATTTTGCGCCCTTACCGTGTTTATAATTTCATACTAGCCGTTTTCTCGTTGGATTTTTGCGCTGTGAGGATAACAATTTTAACCCTCGCTCGGGTAGGGCAATGTCACTGCGTGTCTGGGTAGGGGGGTTGGTACACCGTACGACCCCCCTTGGAGTTTCGCCCCTAACTGAGAGCTTCGATTAAAAACGAGCGTGTTTCTTGTGACGAGACGAAGCCATTGACATGTGATTTTAATGTCCTGGGTCAATATGTGACCTCTGAGGTCATGTCAAAGACCAAAATGTCACAAATCGTAAGTGTGTGAAAATTGAATACTGATCGAGCAAAAATGGTAAGGAGCATCTTGGTGTGCTTAATACATGCCAAATTTCAAATCAGCGTAAAAATACCTATTAACTGCCAAATTTCAAAGAAGTTCATGTCAGGTCTTCTGAGGTCAGTGACCTCGGTTGACCTTTGGCAGCGCATGACCCCAGTGAAACATATAATTATGCCAAATGGCTCCAATATTTGAAATCAGCGTCAAAAACTGTGCTAGAAGCGGACAGAATAAAAAAGTTATCTGAGGTCATCGGAGGTCAGTGACCTCGGTTGACCTCAGAAAAGGTCATTCGAGTTCACAATCTCAGCAGAAGACATACCTGTCACCTTGAAACACCTTTGAAATTACTCCTGAACGTCAATCACTCGGAAACTGCACAGTGCACATGTAACAAGGATCTATACTACGGGACGCCAGTTTCGCCTGGCATGACCTTGAGAAACAGACCATAGGTCACGGGTCATGAATGTCAGAAGTTCAAAATTTTCAGAGTATGTTTCAAATTGTTTAAAAGTAGGGCATTGCAAGTTACATTGCGATCAGTTACAAACTACGTGAGTTATTGGGAAAACCCGAGGGGGTCGCATCCATATGCACCCCCTACCCGGGCGAGGGTTAAGGCACATTGATCTAAATAAGACATAGGTCAATGGGCACAGATAACATAATACCTGGATTGGACACTACATTTTCGGCCTCCTATTGCTAAGCACAACAGTGAATGACGGTGCAAGACATGCATTTGCTCGAGCCGAGACAGAAAGTGTATCAGCTTAACCCTATTAGTGACAGGGGGAATTTTGCCCATTCCTCATGTTTTTCTTAGATATCTCGGAAACAGCTATGAGTAGGCTTATGAAATTTTGTGACTTTTCCTAAAATTGATTTTCACATCTGGAGTCAAAATTTTGAGTTTTTGACTTGAACAGAGACGGTTCCAGGGCACAGTTTTGGGAGGATTTTTTCGGCGACATTTGGCGATAATACGGAAATGCGATCTTCACGGATTCTTCCCAACTGCCTCAAGTATGAAGAAGTTGCATAGGTATACGGTGATTTAAATAAGTTCAAATTAGTTGATAATCATGATATATAGTATTTTTACGGCAGAGGCGGTTTCAGGTACTTGAAAAGGGGTGATTTAAAAAAGTATTGAACTCCTAGCTGGCAGTCAATAAAGCTATGCAAATTGCCTTTATAGCTTTGAAGATGCTAAAGATAGTTTATCCTTCTAATACTTGCATAATTGATTACATCTTGAGTTTCAAGGGCGTGTTCAGGCACAGAAAAAGGGGGTTGACTTGCATGGTGATAACGATAGACCACGATACGCGCAATACAACAATAGTGAGAATGATGACTGCAAAATATGAGTCTAGAGAGCAGATAGAGGAATAGAGGAATAGAGATAGATAGAGAATAGAGGCAATTTTTATGCAAGACGGGGCTCGTAGTCTGGCGCAATATATCTTTTTTCGGAAAAAGTTGCGATACGGTTTTTTCCATGTGTTGACATGCGAGTTCCAATGGTGCACAAGATCAAACTAATTTGAACAACGTTAGGTCGCCGAAAATCTGTAAAAAGAAGTGCCTTTGCTCATTTTCGACTTAAATCGGCGACATAATTTCGCAAAAACATATTTAAACGGTACATTTGTGGTACAAGGCGACGCATGTAACGAATATAACTGGTATTCAGCTTTCGTTTGACGCTATGCCCGAGTCTGTAGCACATACGGTTTACTTTTTATACACATCTTTCCACATCAATATTTGTCCCCGGCGGCCCCGCCGCCAGCGTGGGTATAAATCCCGCCGCGCGGTCTTGAAGCCGAAAAGCGAAACTTTTGCGCGGGGTTGCGGTCTCCTAAGGACTCAAAATGTTACTTAGTTACTCCTTGTTGAAGTAAATGATGCCTTTTGCATTTCAATCGGGATCATATGGCAAAAAATGAATAAAAACGTCTGTTAACCAGTCCAGTATACATGCGTAAATATGGGTGTTCATGTCAATACTCGTTTACCACCAATTAAACGACGCATTGATGTGGTGCGCACACAAAAGGAGGGGTTAAAAAATATTTCAAGCCCTGGCATTCACCTGCATGTCTTCTCTCAATCCTGACCTCAAGCACATCAAAAGTAAGACAATGGCAACACTCTAGAAACCGTGTAAAACCTTCCCCTACGCCTGAATAAGGGCGTATCCAGCTGATTGTTTACACCAGCTTGGTTCATCTGTAATGACATTTACAATTTTGTTGCATGCAAACTATCCTACGAAAGGTTAAATAAGCATTGACTAAAGAGCATAACCTTTTGCCTGTGCCAAGCCCTATATATGCTGCGGCTGTGTACCCTTACCTCTGGATTACCTACATTTTATCCAGCGTTGGATTTCTGCAATCGGGATTTGTCGCCTGTGGGGTAAAACGACCAGGGGATCCTCTTTGAAACGTTTGAAGAGAATAGGCGAGCCCAGGTAGGATAAAAAGTGGGCAACTTATGTGAATTTAAGTTGCAAGGAAAATAGTCATTGTTGACTATGATGCATGGGCCTACAAGGACATAACATACTGCAGTTTTCTGATGAAAAACGCCCCAGGGGATCCTCAATGAACGTTTGAAGAGAATAAGAGAGCACAGGCTGGGTAAAAAGTGGGCCACTTATGTGAATCTAAGTTGCAAGTTGCAACTTATTGAATTAACGGGTTAGTTAGTTAGTAGTTAGTATTAGCGGGATTTATTCCTATGGTCTTGCACCTCCCCAAATGGGATCCTGGATACGCCTTTGATGATTTGCAGCATTCAAAATGAAACTATCTATGACCAGTAACTTATTTATATTCCGTGGAAGCAGTATGACTGCGGTTCATATTTTTTTTATATTTGGCCTCTCTTTTTTGTTAACCTGGCACCGCCTATGGTACAACAATATGTTTAATAACTATTTTTTATGATGTAAAATAACGAACTATTGCATTTATCAAGAAAAAAACATCAAAAAACGTTTGAATTACGCTTTTACTTCGCCTCCCAATTAAGTGACCTGCACACGCATATGACTTTTGAATTTGGAAAAATCATCATCAGATATCAATTGCCTACTCAATATCTAGCGATCACTGTTGGTTGCGTTAAAATCGGTTGATCAACATGGCAGCTGTGTTTGATCAAAAATACCTATATTTTTTGTAGTTTTGTAGATTGTGCCAAGAGGAATCGATCACCGTTTAATTTGTGAAAATCGGACGAGTAGATCTCGAGATCTCCGTCCGGGGGGGGGGCGGGGGGGCGAATATGCCCCCTGCCACTAATAGGGGTAGCCGGGAGCCTGCCACTAATAGGGTTAACAGCTCCGTTTCAAATTTCGGCTCTGCAATAAGAGGCCGAAAATTGGGTGTCCAATCCAGGCATCATGTTATCTGTGGCCAGGGCCAGCCAGGTAACATTTTTTATGTTTTGGTAACCAAGCAATTCAGGATTAACTTTTGCATGTGATTTTTTTGTTAAATGTTCCAATGGGAAACATTTTTAGCCAAAAACTGCATGCTGACGTTCCTCCTGAAGCTTGTTTACCAAAAACTTAACAATTGAGACTCACCAATTGAAGCTTTTTCTACGTACGCCTTTTCAGCGTTTTAAGTTTATTATTTTCTTTGCCCCTGAGCTGAAAACTCTTTGTTTCCCATAATGTGACTACTTTCAACAATTAACATCCTTCACCAGTAAACAAATCCCAGCGGGGGCAAAAACATAGTTTTGCCCCCGCTGCTTCTCCACAGCGGGGGCAAGCTGCCCCCGCTGCCCCGCCGGGTGGCCGCCGCCCATGCCTTCAACATGGGATTTGAATCTGAGATACAGTTGTTAGACCCATGGTTGAAAAAACCCTAGCTGCAGTCTGGCTGAAAAGGGCTCTCCAGCCGAATATATTTAACCTCTTTTGTCGATGGATGCGGCTTTCACACGCCTGGGCAGAGGCTTCTTTGGCTGCACACGCCTGGCAGAGGCTGTACAGTAATCTTTAGCGCGGACATACATTCGAATCTGATTGGCTGAGCCGCGTTTGACGTTGCGGAGAGTACGCATATACTTTTGATGAAATTCATAATTTACGTCCTTCTGTCCTGAATCGGCGCGATCTATGGCTATTTTTTTGACATTTTGAAAAGAAGTTGTATTTGAATATATAATCAAATTGTGTTTGCAAAAAAAAAAAAAATGGGAGGTGAACTATTTCCTTTAATCATGACCGCTAACTTCCCATTGGGAATTCAGTCAAATTTATGATTATCCCTATATAAATGCATATACAGGGGTCGAAAAAAATGAAAAGTGGTCGCCAACGAAATTCCATATCAAAGTGGTCGCCGCAGGGATGGTCGAACGCAAAGGGTCGCCGCAGGGTTCGGGGCAAAAACAAAGTTTCTAAGATGTTTTGTAAATGTTTATTGTCATCAATAAGCGTTACTGAATGTTTAACTGGTAGGTAACTTGGATACCGGTGTGGTTCGAGGTTAGGGTTGGAGATTTAGGTACTGAAGCTCTTATTTTGTCTCTTATTTTGTCTGTGTATATAAATGTCTGCGGAAACAACGGGAAACAGGCGACAAACTTTCGTTATTAAATTTGCTTTACATCTATGTATGATTTTCCTATCTATCGTAAAAACTAGAGCGTTTTTTTTGTTTGTTTTATGTGCGGCAAGGTCCAGGACTTTTAACATGGTGAATTCGCCATCATTTTTTTCTTCTAGTCGTCGTTATATCCACAACATCAAAGGAGTATTGAGGAAAACAACCTTAAAATACAAAACAATCAATTTACTTTTTATTCCAACCCTAACAATTTGCATTCAGATGAAATTCGAGCGGAAATTTGGTCAGATACAACTGCATGTCCATTTTACACTCATACCAGACCATACTAAGTAAAGAAATCATGGCCATGCCTTGGGAATGGGCTCTAATCCCAGAAGAGGTGACAGTTTTCCATAAACTTAAGTTTTTTGGGGGAATTTGTTCGCTGACATCAAAACTTGAATATTGAAGATACTTCACAATAAATGATGCTGCAATGTCGTATTCTCTTAATAATATACTGAATAATTTATATTAACATTAATTGTTTATGAAGACGGTGCGCAGAAAATGTCCATTGCGCGCAAAAGTTGTCTATATTTTAGAAACGTGGAGGGCTTTATAACAATCCTTCACCAAAAGATATTACAATATTTAGTTTCTCGTCTCGAAAATTGCGCATGCGCATACTTCACAGGCCATTTTGTGAACGCTACGTATGCAAGTTTTTTTAAGTCCCACCCTTTAACCCGCGCACTGCAGGGGGTTCGCGCCGAACACGATACATGCAGCGGGGTTGATCTCCGCCCCCCGTGAATTCAAAAACGTAGCGACGTTATAGAGCCTTGGTAGCGACAATCAGAAAACGGCGTTAGATAGCTCGAGGCAAGCTCTATGAAAAGTATTTTAACATTTTTTTTAGGTCAGGTCAATATTGAGGTCACCAGAAGGTGAGATTTTCTGGTTTTAGGACTCTTTTAGAAACCCCCGATTATCTCGAAACTATGATAGCTAGGAGCAAACAACTAGAGGAGGCCAATCGATAGCATTAATTTGCATTCGCATGTATGGTCCTCAAAATTGATCTCCAGATCAATAGTTTCCAGGCTCCAGAGGTCATGAAAGGGCAAAAATACTGTTTTAGCCCAAAACAGTTTTTCGTGAATAGCCATGTCACCTAAGAAAGATAGGGAAATCATGTTTGGACGCCATCGTGTTGTCTCAGTTGATGCACTTTGAATCATATACACGGTGGACCTGGTAAGTCAATTTCAAAATTTGACCTCAGGGTCAAGGTTCATTTGGTGACCCAGGTAGGTCATGTTGCATAGGGCCAACGCGGCTAGACGAGACAAACACATTGTGTCAACTAATCGTTCTCTATCTCTTTTATATCAAGAGTATGTTAGGCAAATCATTGCTGATGACCTCAATGAACCTCAGATGACCTGTAGAAATCACTGAGCATCAATTGCGCCTTGATCCATCAGAACGAGCTAAAATTAGCATGATCTGAAGATAGCCTGATCCAATGAATTTTTACGAAAGGAGCATTTGTTTATTTCCCATTCACTTATAATGGGGAGGTCAGGAAATTGACCTGACCTTTGGTCACCGATACGAAAAAATCCGAGAATTAAACGAATGGTTGTACTGATATTCTTATGAAATCCTGCCAGTTTCCAAAACTTTCAAAAAACAAGACTGTGGCTGCCGAACGCAAACATTTTTGAAGGTGAGGTCACTTGGACATGGACTTGTGACCTGACCTTAGATGACCTGAAGTCAAACTTTTCCCAAAGTGTGGGAATGATGCCCAAACAGGTGTACGAAAATTTGACGGCGCTGCGCGCCGCCGTTTTTTCGCTACTCCAGAAAAACCTGAGGGGGGGGGGGCGGAAATCAACCCCCCTGCAGTGCGCGGGTTAATGTATAGTTTCTGCTGTCCCCCCAAAAAGAATGATTTATTGTTCTATGAATTATTCAATCACAGTATTTTTTGAATAAATGATTCAATCAATGATTCATTGAATCATTCATGAAGAGGTGAATCGATTCATGAATGATTCACGTAAAATAAGAATTATTCAATCAAAAAGAATGATTAAATCAAAAAGAATGATTCAATCAAAAATAATTATTCAATCAGAATCAATCACAAGTCTGCTTGGTAATCTTGAAAATGTTGTAAAAGCAAAAGCTCGATTCCATAGTTTAGGCCATTATTTATATAAAAAAAAACATTGAATATATACAAAGGAATAATCAATAACATGGCAGTAATGTATATAGGAGTTCAAGTGGTATCTCAGTTTGTTTCGACACCAGTGTCGAAAATGTGGCGATGACTTATTTATATTCGGCTGGAGAGCCCTTTCAGCCCAGAAAACTTGCAGTTACGGGTTTTTCAACATGGGCTACAAAACTGCTGCCTCAGTTCAAAACTCATGTTGAAGGTGAACTATTTCCTTTAACACGGTAGGCAGAAGCTAGTCCTCTATAATGCACACCCACCCACATACAATCACACACAGCATTTACACCCACACCCATACCCACATCCACAGTCCACCCCCCACACACACGCACATATATACACACCAGAGGGTTACCGGGCTCTCTCTTTTCTGGAGTCTTGTGAGATACTTTGACCCATCCAACAGCAGCCGTCGACCAGGACCCAACCAATCTTCCCAGTCAAGACCATCCCGGACCGACAAGCAGACGCCTTGTTTTGATGGAGATTGATTGTGTAAATAAGTGAAACGATATTTTGATAGTGTCTCGTATTGATAGATGTATGTGTAGCTAATATTGGATGTTAACAAAGCTATGCATAGATTGTACGTGTTGATTACTGCGCATCATGTCCCAAACTAACGACTGTTTAAGGTATTCATGTGATTATTGTTGAATTTAGATTTAAAACACGCGACCCTTCTTGCATAGGAATTATGTTAGGGGGGACCAAAGAAGCGCGTGTAACTTTTGATGGACTTTTTCAAATGTTAAAAAAATGTTTTGAATTGACGATGCCGTAACGGCGAAAGCTTATTCCTTTTTGTCTCGACTTTTACATTTAAATATACATTACTGCCATGTTATTGATCGTTCCTTTGTATATATTCTCATTCATCATGGCAAAAACAACCATCGAACACATTACAAATAAACATTGTCGTGTTATCATCAATTTATCAATTAAATCAACATTATCATCATCAATTAAACCACGCATGGCTCAGGGATGTGACAGAGCATAACTACGGTAATATCAATATAAACCACGCATTGCACGATGGCTTAGGGATGTGACAAAGCATAACTATGGTAATATCAATAGAAACCATGCATTATATGATGGCTCAGGGATGTAACAGAGCATAACTACGGTAATATCAATAGAAACCACGCATTGCATGATGGCTCAGGGATGTGACCAGTAGCGCACGCAGGGGGGAGGGGTCAAAGGGGTCAGCGACCCCCCCGAATTTTATGAGGGGCCCGCATAAAAAGACACATATTCTGGCCCATGCTAGCTGGGAGGGGCCCGGTCTGGGAAGGCCTGATCGAGCAGAGGGCCCGGTCTGGAAAAAGCGTGATATGGGCCGGTTTCAGAACGAGGGCCCGGTCTTGCGTATTCATTGATGCGGGCCCGTTTCTGGTAGGGGCCCGTTTGGTCAGGCCGATCGAGGCAGAGGCCCGGTTGCCTGACAGAGGCGTGGCATGGGGGCCCGGTCAGGACGAGGGCCCGGTCAAACAGGCCCGGTCCTTGCATATTCCTTGATACGGGCCTTGTTCTGGTAGGGGCCCGGTCTTGGCCAGGTTCCGATCGAGGCAGGGGCCGGGGCCTGGCAAAGGCGTGATAATGGGGCCCGGTCAAGGACGAGGGCCCAGTCCTTGGCATTTATTCTTGATACGGACATTTTTTCTGGTAAGGGCCCGGTCTTGGTCAGGGCCGATCGAAGGCAGGGGCCCGGGCTGGCAAAGGCGTGATAGAACCCAGTCAGGATTGAGGGCCGGGTCCTGCGTATTCTTGATGCGGGCCCGTTTCTGGTAGGGGCTCGGTCTTGGTCAGGCCCGATCGGAGGCAGGGGCCCGGTGCTGACAGAGGCGTGATATGGGGCCTGGTCAGGACGAGGACCCGGTCACAATAGGGCCCGGTACTTGCATATTCTTGATACGGGGTCCTTTTTGGTTCCTGGTAGAGGCCCGATCGAGGCAGGGGCACCGTTCTTGGCAACCTGGCGTTGATCTGGGGCCCCGATCAGTACCAGGCCAGGGTCCACAACCAAGGGCCCGCTCCTTGCATTCTTGATAACCGGGGCCCGTTACTGGTAGTGGCCGGTCCTAGAGGCCCGATCTAGGCAGGGCCCGGTGCTGGCAGAGGCCGTGAATATGGGCATTGGTCAGGTCGAGGGCCCGGTCACAAAACAGGGTCCGTTCACTGTAAATTATTTATACGTGTGCCCGTTCCTGGTGGGGCGGTCTTGGTCAGGCCCGCTCGAACAGGGACCCTATGCTACCACAGGCGTGATATGGGCCCTTAGGGACGAGAGCCTGGCAGTGGTCACAACAGGGTACGGGCCTTGCATATTCTTAATACGGGCCCGTTCCTGGTAGGAGCCCGTTTTTGTCAGGCCAGATCGAGGCAGGGGCCCACTTGCTAGCAAAGGCGTAATATGGGACCCAGTCAGGTCAAGTCTCTGACTTAAACTAGAGACTATAAGCAAACATGAACTACATTTATTACTTAAAAATTATAAATTTGCGTTTTTTGTGTTTTTTCCCCATAGGATTACATTGAAAAGGTCAATAATATATCTTGACCTTAGGCGACCGATATAGAAAATCCGAGATATTGTAAGCCCTAATGACCTCATGACGTGTCATGAGTTGCATGTCAATCGATTAGCCATTGTGCTGGTGGTGCTACCTAGAAGCTGCTTCGTGGTCAAAGGTCATGTCATTTGGTCTGGCCTGGTAACCTGACCTAACCTGGTTGGGACCTATTTGTTGCCAAAACGTGGCTTAACTACTCATTGCAAGTTGCTGAAAGTTCCAAGTAGATATCCCTGCGTTTTCTGATTAAGGTGGAAAAACGAGGGGGCGTAAAAACGCGCCTTCCGACGCCTCCAGGGCTAATTCCCATTATGTTGACGAACTTAGCCTAGCGTGGTTTATTCGGGACTTTGCCGTCCAAAGGCTGGGACTTTTAAACCTGTAGACGTAGAGGACATTAATCTCGGAGGTTAGAAAGGATAAAGCGACATCATTTGGCCCAATTTATAAAATTACATCATTTTCCGAAGAGTTAATTAATTCATGCCTAGATAATATGAAGTGCCGTGTAAACGCGGTTTCTATTTGCACTACGCTTTACGCATAAACATCTCAAACGTCTACGGGGGAGCCAAAGAATATTGTAACGCTTAACTTTGCTGGTTGATGAATAAAATGCTTCGCTATTTGCACGCGGAAATGTTTCATTCGTCAATACTATAGAGAGATGCCTAGTCCATGGACGCAGAAGTATGGTTCAATGGGGGGGCAGAATTTTTATTCCTGAAAATGCAGTACTCGCCGGAAATCCTGCCTCACTTCAGAATTCTGCCCGATTTGAACTACTAGTCACTTTTGGCTTTAGGTAATACCTATTTACGTCACTAACTCGTCCACAACAGGTATTTTTATACCTTAATTTGACTGACAATAGACTCCGCTATCATACTGCTATACCGGATTTTTGAAATTTATGATGACAAATAAATAAAAATATCATATTTGCCGAAATTGTCAGATGCTAAAACATGAATATATATCATAGAAACATGTCAGATAACGAATAACGAAATATGACGAAACTTTACGAGATTTGACATGAGCAAAATTTAAAGTTGATACTATTAAAACTGATTGACAATTATGACCTTCCAAAGACCAAAATTGACCTCTTTCGGCGGCCTTGCCTACCGTTGATATAAAATGCATTTGCGTTTTTGCTTAAACTTTGAGTTATTTGAAACTAATATCGCTTTAACTTTTTTCACGCTCTAGACGCAAAAAATAGACAATAACATGTAGTACAACGCCCTAATGACTACTCAGCAGTTTGGACCGCACGTGACCTCGGATGACTTTGACCTGATTTAAGATCATCCATCATCTGAGTCTTAGCCTAATACTTATACAAGTCAAAGAATGATACTTACAAGTGTCGGATACATTAATAATAGGTAGGCACCCATTTTTTTGACTGCTTATGCGTTTAACCCGCGCCATGCCGGTGCTCGGCGCCACCTTCGCCGTGCCGGGGGAAGGGAACACCATTAAAAAGCTCGTCAAAAAGTATTTGGAAACTGTTGCGGTCATTTCTGTCAATATTGAGGTCACCAGAGGTCATCAAATATAAGATTTTCCACTTTCAGGGCTTTGCTCCAGAATCCCCCAAATATCTCTCGAACTATGATAGCTCTAGGAACAAACGGAAAGCGATTGAAAGCTCTTGAAAAATGCAATCGTCAACGTGTCCTCCAATTGTATTTTAGGTAAATAGTTTAGGCTCCTGAGACCATCAAGGTCAAAAGGTTATTTTTGCCAAATCAGTTTTTGCACAAGTATCTTATTATCTAATAAAAATAAGGCAAATTTTAACGCCATCTCGTTGGTCGAGGTTAGGTCAACTTATAAATTTGACCTCAGGTTAAGATCTAGTGTCAACCCAAATAGGTAATGTTGCAAATTGGGAGACGTGTCTCGTCGAGACACGCCACCTATATACCGATTTGTTGACTTGTACACATTGGTGGCGGTTTTAACTGGATTTTATCGAGAGTTAATGACAAACATTGTTGGTGACCTCGGATGACCTCAGCTGACCCTGTAGAGGTCACTTAACACAAATTGCACCTGGGTCTTCAGGAATGGCCGAATATAACATGATTCAGAAGGAATTGGGCTGCTATCTTGCGATCCTCAGAATCGTAGGCGGCGGAACGGGGGTGGGCACCGGGGCACCGTGCCCCTTTTAACTTTTAAGGGGGCACCCATATAAAAAAGCTCTCCTTACATTTGTTATGGCTTAGCCCGCGCACTGCAGGGGGTTCGCGCCGAACACGAACTGCAGGGGGGGTGATTTCCGCCCCCCCGTGAGATCCCAAAACTAGCAACGTAGCGACAAGGGGAAAACGGCATTGGATAAGCTCTAGGCAAGCTCTATGAAAAGTATGTTCAGTTTTTCTTGGATCACGGTCACAATGAGGTCACCATGGTCACCAAAAGGTTCAGATTTCCGGTTTTAGACTCTTTTTAGGACTCTTTTCCAGAAAAGACCCCCGATTATCTCGGAAACTATGCTAGCTAGGAGCAAACGATTAGAGAGGCAATCGATAGCTATTGAAATTTGCCAATCGCATGTATGCCTCAAATTGACTCAGATCAATAGTTTTAGGCTCCAGAGTCATGAAAGGTTCAAAATACTGTTTTAAGCAAACAGTTTAATCATGGAATAGCATTGTCACCTAAGAAAGATAGGAAAATATTTTGACGCCATCGTGTGTCTCATTGATGCGCTTTGAAACATATATACGGATGACCTGGAAAGGTAACTTCAAAATTTGACCTCAGGTCAAGGTTCATTGGTGACCCAGGCAGGTCATGTCTGCATATGGCAACCGGCCCCAGACGAGACGAACACAATTGGGTGCAACTAATCGTCTCTATCTCTTGCTTATCAAGAGTTATTAGGCAAATCATTGCTGATACCTCAGATGCCTCAATGACCTTGTAGGAAATCACTAAGCACAATTTGCACCTTGATCATTTAGAATGAGCTAAAATTAGCATGATTCTTGAAAGAAATTTAGCCTGATCCCCAATGCATGTTTTCTGAAGGGAAGCATTTGTTTATTTCCCCATTCACTTATTAATGTGGAGGTCAGAAATTGACCTGACCTTGGTCACCGATACGAAAAATCCGAGAAAACGAATTGTAGGTACTGATAATTCTTATGAAATCCTGCAAGTTTCAAAACTTTCAAAAAAAGACTGTTGGCTTGGCACGAACGCAAACATTTTGGAAAGGTGAGGTTCCACTTGACTGGACTTGTGACCTGACTGAGATGACCTCAAGTCAAAACTTTTGCAAAGTGTGTTGTATTTGATGCCCAAACAGAATGTTACCAATTTGGCGGCGCTGCGCGCCGCCGTTTTTGCGCTACTCCCGAAAAACCTGAGGGGGGGGGCGGAAATCACCCCCCTTGCAGTGCGCGGGTTAAGTTACAGATTTAGGTCTTATCAAATTTATGGAAGCACATTTGTATAATGTCGTGGATATTTACGGTAGTGATGATCATCGTGAAAAAAACGTGGAAAATCGAGCATTCAAGTCAGCGGCCAACAGAAAACGTTAAAAGAAAGGAAATATCATTTTCGTTAAAATGGCTTTACCAGATTTGTGAAACTTTGAGGTTTTAACCCCAAAAATTCAAACTATGCTTTTTTCGTTCAAATTGATACATTTTGTGTGTGAATATATTTAATAATAAAAAAATCGAGAAACAAATATGCATAGGTGACAAAGAACAGCATCGTCATTGCGATCGTAACTGTAATCACGAAGTGCAAAACTCTAAAATTGCTGATGTCATTCAAGTTTTCATATGGGTTTGGACTTTGGATCGCTTGGAACTAATGTCTACGGTTCTGGAGTGGTAATATCCTAACAATTTTTTTGAGTTTTCACCAATTCAGTTCAACTATCCTTAAAATGTCTAAACAGCCTCAAATTTGACTATAGAAGCAAGCATAACTAGATCTCTACCTATAAATTTCAAGCATTTAATAATGAACAAGTACTTTTTATCTTCCACATTGATGTGATTACTTTTCAAAGATTTTTTAATAAGAAAACTGTAAACAGAAGAAATAGATCCTCAGAAAAGTTGGGGGGCGACGCCCCTCCTCGAAAAAAGTTGGGGGGGGGGGGCCGCTGCCCCCCCCCTGCCCACCCGGTTCCTGCGTCCTTGTGCCTACCTAGGAAGTAGGAAACGATGACTTTTAGTATCCAAGCCCACCAAGGATAATGGGTCTTCCGAAAAATCACCTCTAGTTATAACGACGTTTAAAAAAATACGCAATCTGTTCACCGTGCTTCTCTTATTTCACCAAACTCCAGAAAGCCTGCGTGCGTGTCCCCCAAAAACACATTTCTGTTAGTGCAAGCTTGCCAATTGACACGGCGTTCGTCTATAGGATAATAACAAGTATGACCAATTGCATTGCGATCCTTTGAGTTTCGTTCCCCTCACCGTCCTTTGAAAGTTGTTGACCCCTATATTGACTCTGAAAGGTCAAAAATCAATGATGTCGTTCATGGCGCATGTGCTCATTTGAAAGCTCTAGTAGAGTAGAATACATTTTAATAGTTCGGTGAAATGCTTTAAATTCAATAGCTTTACGTTTTGAGAGTCATAAACATCTATCAAAACCTGGCCTCCAATAGAGCTCTATTGAAGGCCATGGTTTGTGTAGACTCTGAAAACGAAAACTATTGAGTTTAAAGCATTTCAACTACATTAAAGTTTATTCTACACGACTAGAGCTTTCAAAAGAGCACATGCGGATGTATGTACGCCTTTGATTTGTTACCTTTGGGTAGGGGTCAACAACTTTCGGATGTCCGGGCCCGGGGAACCAAAGTTTAAAGGATCGCAATCAAATTTGTCTTACTTGTTATTGACCTATAAGAGAAGAAAGCCGTGGCAATTTGCAAGCTTGCACAGATAAAATAGTGTTTACACCCTTGACTGCGCAGCTTCCAGACAGCCATGCAGCAACTCGTAGGCGGATCCAGAAAGTGTGATTTTGACAGTTGGGGGGGGGGCCAAATCCCAAAAATTATCGCATAATTCTGAAAACTCATCGGATTTCGCTTGCTATGTATCAATAACTGAAAATTAAAACAAAACTTTCTCTAGTAAAAGTTGCTTAGTTTGACGACAAAACTCAGGAAATGTGTCAAATTTGCGCCGATTTTGGGTGGTTTGGGGGGGGCATGGCCCCTTTGGCCACCCCTGGATCCGCCCTTGCAGCAACTGATTGACACTGCAGGGCCGTGCAGACTGCAGGCCCTGTATCCGTTGGTTATGCCTTCCCATGTCATGCACGAGACCACCTCCACATTTGTTGCGATGTTGTATGTTGTAAAAAATCAGCCATGTAATGCGCTAACTGATCACAAATACCAGCTACAAAAATACCTCATTGGGTCACCAGTCTCTTTCTGTGTGTTGTCACTGACCTCATTTTGTCAAATCTTGACAGTTGCACTGCACATCAGTAGCATACGCACCTAAAATTCGCACATCAGTAGCACACACGGTCATGGGTGTCATTTTCTATAGGCCTGGTACGGCCAGGACCCTACCAATAATTTCACATTTTAGCATTAGTTCTATGGCGTTGCATGGCAAGAATGACATTACAATATTAATTTCAGAAACTGACGCCCCTGCACACAATAACCTTACACGACATTGACAACAGGGGCTCCACCACATGGGGGACGGGGGAACTTGTTCCCCCCGATTTATTGGACTTTTAACATTTCGCCTACTGATGGAAATAATTGACTTCATAATGCCTCTAGCCCCCCCCCGCCCCTTTTTTGAACGTCGCGGAGCTCTAGATTGTCAAGACAATTATTATGTCTCAGATTCCATGTTTTAGGGGGCCCGCTAAAAAGCAAGTGACCAAAATCTGCAAAGTTTTAAAAAACGGGTGGGGGCCCGCACACAAGGGGGCCCGCTCTTAGTGCTCTGACCCCCCCGAAATGGAATCCTGTGTGCGCTACTGGATGTGACAGAGCATAACTACGGTAATATCAATATAATCCAAAGATAACGATAACTAACGATCGCTCCAAAGATAACGATAAAGTTACTTACCCAGTTTCGTAATATTTGCGCGTAAGATTCGCCTTTGCTACCCAGTTTTCGGCGACACCATCCTGGACCACAAACTTGTGATCCTCTGTGTAAGTAACACTGGCAAGCGATGCGTTACAGGTGCATAGTATGGCCGCAAAGGCCACACTCAGCACAAGGAGCTTCATTTTCGCTTCCTGAAATTACACATAACAGGTCAACTTTACAAGAATTACAACCTTAAGTGACACAGTTCACGAACGCTACTTAGCCATGTTCCAAGTATGTACGCGAACAAAATCAAACCTCTTGTTTTCTTCTGTCAAACGGAATTAACATGCATTATTATAAAATGTATCTACATACAAAATATCATTGCTTGAAAACTACAGCAGGCAAGCGATGCGTTACATCACATCAGCAGAAGTGCAGGCTGAATGCTCCACTAGAGTTCAGCACACACAGGTTACACCTCCTCCCCAGTCTCGAGTCTCTACAGTTACACCTCCTCCCCAGTCTTGAGTCTCTACAGTTACACCTCCTCCCCAGTCTCGAGTCTCTACAGTTACACCTCCTCCCCAGTCTCGAGTCTCTACAGTTACACCTCCTCCCCAGTCTCGAGTCTCTACAGTTACACACAGATCAGGTGTTGTCACCGGATACCTCCCACACCGTGTATCAGCAATACCGGACCTGACGAGGTACTGGCGACACCCCGGCGCACAGCTCCAGTTTAAAGGCATTCCGCTATCAAAACCAAACACTGTTATCTGCAGGGTGCGGTGGGAAACTACAGGTGGACACGGGACAGCTGTCTGACAGGAATATCACAGGACCGTGTGGACGCGTGTGGCGGACCGTCAACAGGAGCCAACTCACCAGTCTGTGTCAGGGGTCGGGTGGCCGCCGTCCGTTCTGGCTGTGTTAACAGCTCCAACTCACCAGTCTGTGTCAGGGGTCGGGTGGCTGCCGTCCGTTCTGGCTGTGTTAACAGCTCCAACTCACCAGCCTGTGTGAGGGGTCGGGTGGCCGCCGTCCGTTGTGGCTGTGAGAACAGCTCCAACTCACCAGTCTGTGTCAGGGGTCGGGTGGCCGCCGTCCGTTGTGGCTGTGAGAACAGCTCCAACTCACCAGTCTGTGTCAGGGGTCGGGTGTCCGCCGTCCGTTGTGGCTGTGAGAACAGCTCCAACTCACCAGTCTGTGTCAGGGGTCGGGTGGCCGCCGTCCGTTGTGGCTGTGAGAAAAGCTCCACTCACCAAAGTCTGTGTCAGGGGGTCCGGGTGGCCGCCGTCCGTTCTGGCTGTGTTAACAGCTCCAACTTCACCAGTCCTGTGGTCAGGGGTCGGGTGGCTTGCCCCGTCGTTTCTGGCTGTGTTAACAGCTCCAACTCACCAGTCCTGTGTAGGGGTGGGTGCCGCCGTCCGTTGTGGCTGTGTTAACAGCTCCGAACTCACCAGTCTGTGTCAGGGGTCGGGTGGCCGCCGTCCGTTGTGGCTGTGATAACAGCTCCAACTCACCAGTCTGTGTGAGGGGTCGGGTGGCCGCCGTCCGTTCCGACTGTGAGAACAGCTCCAACTCACCAGTCTGTGTGACGGGTCGGATGGCCGCCGTCCGTTCTGGCTGTGTTAGAACAGCTCCAACTCACCAGTCTGTGTCAGGGGTCGGGTGGCCGCCGTCCGTTCTGACTGTGTTAACAGCTCCAACTCACCAGCCTGTGTGAGGGGTCGGGTGGCCGCCGTCCGTTCCTG
>VOPJ01010029.1:0-37777 GCA_014673585.1 Semibalanus balanoides
CTCACACATATTCTGACCAATAACCATGTTGATTTAATGTCTGTAATATTCATATGTTGGTTTTAAGTCTGCATGCGATATTTATGGTATATTGTAAAAGGTGAATCCCCAGGTCTCCCTTGTTAAATGTCACTGGCCATGAAACGAGATCTCCGAATCTCTCACATCATTATTTCCCCTTTAAACTAATATCCAGTACCTACCTAATATAGAGGTACAGCTGAGTAGTGTGACGGGCCGTGGAGGGGGATCCCCGCCGGACACCGGTCGACACTGGACCCGGCACACTGTACCACGGACCGATGTACGGGGACCCGGGACACAGTCCGGGACATCCGGCACTGGACCCGCACGCTGTACCACGGACGATGTACGGGAACCCGGACACAGTCCGGGACATCCGGCCGGCACTGGGACGCCGGCCGCTGTACACGGCACCGATGTATCGGGGACCCCGGGAACCAGTCCCGGGCTCCGGCCGGCAACTGGACCCGGCCACCTGTACCACGGACCGATGTATCGCGGTCTGGGGACCCGGGACCACAGTCAGGGACATCCGGCCGGCATGGACCCCGGCAACACTGTACCACGGACCGATGTACGGGGACCCGGGACACAGTCCGGGACATCCGGCCGGCACGCTGCTGATTGGCGAGACGGTGACAAAGGTCTGCCATGTGCCCGGCCGATGACAAACTTGTCAAACATGTAACATGTTTACACAAAACTCGTCGAGATGGAGTCAATGTCCAAAGATCTCGTGTTTCGGGGTGTTGAAATACAAAAACAACCCTGAAAATACTCAGAGTCTCGAATATCAGTATCGCTTGCCTTTACGTTTAAGAGGGAATCAGACAATCTAATGTTAGTGTTACCGCGTCATACGCGATACACCCTCCCTTAAGTCCCTCACATTCGACCGCCTCATCGACTGCTGACGTCACAAACCGAAGAAGTATGACGTCATATTCGATACACCCTCCCCAGACCCTGTCAGTTTTGAGCGCCTGACTGACCTCAATATCCACAGCAGCCTGGCAACAGCACCAATCCACCAATCGTGCCGGGCGCAGCCAGACACCACGCGGCGGAACGACGTTGTCATGGCAACAGGGACGCCGCCATGCATAATACGGTGCAGCTGAGTCAGCCTGTTCATGATGTCATCCCCATGACGTCATCATGAAACACTGTGCAATGACAGCCCAGTTATGCGTTGTCCACTGTCCAGTACAACGGAGCATTCTCAGCACACATCGGAGGGTGGGGTGGGGGTGGGGGGGGATACAGACATTTCAAAGTAGGGTGTACATAAAATGGACTTTTTCGAAAATGGAAAAAAGCCTGTCAGAACCTGTTCCATGGACCTTAAAAAGAATCGATCGAAGTGCATCGATTTTGGTTCTCCTTTTTTAAAAAAACTACCACCTCGAAAAAACAAAACCCTGTAAAAATGCATTAATAGCAATGGCAGGATGCCACAAAGTGGTCGTTCGTCCCTGTATTTATTCTCAATAAACTTTTCCGATTAACTTAGTGACATCAATAAATTTTGGAAGGTTCTAGGAACATTTCATTGGGGACATTTTGACATCCAGAAAAAGTTTCGGGTCCAGGTCAGGTCACGGAGTTATGACGTCACAAGTAAAAAGTGGGCGCAACGTTTTTTTTAGCTGATGGATCTCCTCGTGCTACTTAAACTCATTATTATCATCACTTGGCGTTAGAAATCGATCATAACGGTTATCAGTGGTGGATCAGAGGGGATATCATACCCCACCCCTTTCAGCCCTCGAAGGGGCCAAAGCCCTAAGGGGCTATGCCGATCGAAGTCATTCTTACTGAATTTCACCCCGTTTGCAAACAAATCGCAAGTGCATTTGTCCACTCTGACCTTCAGAGGACCTATTCTGGCCTCCAGAGAGCCCACTCTGTCTCCGTAGGGCCACGTCGGCCTCCAGAGGGCCCACTCTGGTTTGTAGAGGCCCATTTTGTAGAGGCCCATTTCAGCATGTACAAAGGTATATTTTGAACTAAACGGGTCCATTCTATCATCTATATTTGTCTTCAATTTTCAAAAAGGGCCCCCAAAGGCTTGAGGGGTCTACTAAGGCCTGAGAGGGCCCAGCCAAGGCCTTTGGGGCCCACTTTGCCCCGTGGCCTCCTCCTTGATCGAATCCTGGGTCCACCACTGAAGGCCATAATATAACTGCTCTGTGCCAATACCAACATGGCTCAGGAAATCAAAACTGGGCTTCTCATGAGGTCAAAAACTGCCCACTGGATTCAAAAAGTGAGCCCTTTGCAAAGTAGAGGGCCTGTGGAAACCAGATGGCTTCCTTGAAATTGCAGAGCGGGTCTCTGGAGGTCAGAGTAGGCCTCGGGGCCAAGAGTGGGCCTAATGGAGGCCAGTGGGGTCCTCTGGAACTTAGGGACCTTTGGCTTGGTCTTGAAGTTGCCCAATCTCTTTGTCTGAGGGTCCTCTCGGACTCTGACCATGACCTAAACCCCTCACGTGGGGAACAGAGGGCCATCTTTAACAGTCTAGGGCCCTCAACCAGAGTTCTGAGAATCTGAGCCTCACAGACCAGCCCATGACCCATAGGTTCCAGAGACATCTGGCCTCCTTAGGCCCATCTGGCCTCCCGAACCTACTCTGACCTCCAAGGAACCCGCCCTGGATTCCAAAAGCCATCTGGTTTTCAAGACCCCTCTGACTTTAAAAGGTCCACATTTTGAATCCAGTGGGCCAGTTCTGACCTCATGAGGACCCATTTTGATTTCCTGAGCCATGTTGTATTTGGGCCAGAGCAGTTATATATGGCCTTCAGTGGTGGACCCAGGATTCGATCAAGGAGGAGGCCACGGGCAAAGTGGGCCCCAAAGGCCTTGGTGGGCCTCTCAGCTTAGTAATAGTTGTAGTAAGTATGTCTAAGCCTTGGGGCCCTTTGAAAATGAAGACAATATATGCAGAAATAGACCCGTTTAGTTCAAATATACTTTTTACATGCTGAAAATGGGCCCTACATAACCAGAATGGAGCCCCTCCTCAAGTCAGAATGGGCCTTCTGGTGGTCGAGTGGGCCCTCTGGAGGCCGACGTGGCCCTATCGGAGACCAGAGTGGGCTCTCTGGAGGCCAGGAAGGTCCTCTGGAGGTCAAAGTGGGACAAATCATTGCGATTTGTTTTGAAAAACGGGGGATTCGTTAAGAGTGACTTCGATTGCTTGGCCCCCTTGGGCTATTGAAGCCTTCGAGGCTCATAAAGGGGTGGGGAATGTATCCCCCTCTGTTCGCCACCCCTGATAACCGTCATGATCGATTTCTAAACGCCAAGTAATGATAATAATGAGTTAATAAGCAATAAGAGCATCCATCAAGCTAAAAAAACGTTGCGCCTACTGTACTTGGAACGTCATAAAACTCCGTGACCTGGGACCTGGAACTTTTTCTGGTGTCAACATGTTCCCAATGAATTGTTCTACGTAGCACTACCAAAATTTATTGATGTCACTGAAAGTGGATCGGAAGTTATTGAGAAAAAATACAGGACAAACGACTCACTTTGTGGCATCCTGCCATTGCTATTAATGCATTTTTACAGGGTTTTGTTTTTTTCGAGGTGGTATGTTTTTTTTTGGAAAGGAGAACCAAAATCGATGCACCACGTCTCTTTTTAAGGTCCATGGAACAGGTTCGGACAGTCTTTTTTCCATTTTCGAAAAAGTCCATTTTATAGTACACCCCTATTCAAAGACGGAAAACAGCGCACAGCAACATCACTGGTATAGATCGGCCGCTGCACAAAACGTCGCGTCACCATAGTCGTGGTAGGAATGGAAAAAGACCAGCAAAGCATATGTGCCACATGGCGCAGTAGCTACGCTGAATATACGTGTTCCGTCAAAGCCCTCCGCAGGCCCGCCAGACTGCTAGGAAACCATCTCGGACCCGACACGAGGCGGCCAGGCATGAATTCTGTCAGCTCTAGGATCCATGTTACTGAGTTTGACAGACCGTATTTCGCTACGTTTTCGGACTGGGAGGAGTCTGACGATCGCTCGTCGCTACACGGAAACTACCGAGCAGGTATTTACAAAGATGGCGATAGAAAATATAGCAACGGCTCCGTTTGTAATCAATTTGATTTTTTTTAAATAAATTTAGTCCGAATGTTTTGTATGGATGGCTTTCCGAGGTCAGGACCCGCGCTAAGCAGAGCTTGTTGCGCTGGTCCTGACCTCACCATCCGATCGCGCAATTCCTGTTGGCCGGCAAAATTTAGAGACGAAAGTTGTACGTGCCCGACATACTTGGACACGGTTCAATGACATCACATCAGCATGCAATCCCGGGTTGCAGGATCAACTCAAATGTTTGCTCATTATTGGTAAATATTGTGATGCACCGATCACGTTGGCGGTGTACTACTAGCGCTTACATGGTTGAGACTAGAGCACAGAGCAAGGCAATAATATGGCGTATACCGTCAAACGGAGCAAACGTGGATTGTTTTCGTCCTGTTCTGGGGCGTCAAAACATGGAGTGCAAAACACGTGTTCTATCAATATAGAAACTTATAGGAAAACTGTGCCAGCTTCCTCGAAATCTGCTTACGCAGAAAATCCTTAATCCGATCATGGATGACATGATCCGATTGCCTATTATCTGAGACATTGATACATTTATTAACGAATATATTAGTTTGTTACAGAGTGAACGCGAGACGATGGCGAGGCAGGGTCATAGGATTGCTTTGGAGTTTGGGTGCGGAGAGGGAAGTTCTTACTAAAAATAAGCATCAAGAGTGGAAAATTCAACCAAAAACCATATGTGTTCGGCTTGATAAACGCCCAATTACCCGCTTTTATGATTAAGTATTGCCTATGCGAATTATTATTTGTCTTTCACAGAATAGGCTGCCCCTACAAGGAACAATGTAATTACATCCCTACAAGGTTATTACATCCATAAATCATTATCAGAGTTCAAATAAGTATCTTATACATTTTAAAATAAGGAGTGGCAAGTTCACAGGAAAACTTAGGAAAAGGAGTGGAACAATAGTATAGGGTGTCGTTTTCCACTCAAACTTCCCAATGCTAGGACACTGACGCGAAGTCTCCCGTCCACTGTGTATACAAATACACATATGGGCGGCCCGACCCGATCCGACCGTAGCCATATTTTCCTAATCGTTTTACTGCTAAATTTAATCTCCCTTTTACACCATCCGAACAATAGTCAACCATATGCGGCACACGTACTATGCTTGGCAGTAAGAGCGTCCGATATATCGCGTTTAAAGGGAGTGTGCCTACTCTTTTGAAATGTCAAATATATTTTTATTACGGTAAGAAGCTATAGTTTGATCATTGGTTACGGATACAATTGACGTCTTGGAGCCCCTTTAGTTGAATTTTTACTTATAATTCTGTTTTTGGCATGTTGCTTTGTTCAAAACTCATAAACGATCGTCAATATAAACAGGAGTACGAAGATGTTACCATATAATGGTGCACCAAAGACGATAAAACTTATATCGAGCAATGTATGGGTTTGTTTATAGTTATCGAGCCTCTGTTCGGCAGCTGCTTATCAGTGCTCCACGAAGTTTTTTCTATTGGCCAGAGCTAACAATATATGCTAGCGTGTAATTTAAGGCAATGCTTCTAGTAGGCGAGCTCTCTGGCGAATATCGATAATTAGTACCGTCGGAAATGTGAATGGCGACTTTGGAATATCTCCAGCAACTAAGTGAATCTGGGACAAAATGAAGTACATGGCTAAATTCATAGAAAATATGTTCTACAGACAGTGTCAACAACTCCACATGACCAATGTGAGTAGGCACACTCCCTTTAAGTGATGTACCACTCCACAAATGCATGCGGCAGTTAAAGAACATGCCATTTTCCCTTCTAGTCAAAACTACGCGCAATGCTTCTCAACCACGGCGACAGGCTGTTCAGCAAACCAGACGGCCCTACCAAAATCACCGAGTGTCGTTTTCAGGCGTGATGGCGTTGCTGGCCATTTTGCCAATGGCACCTAGTACACACCATCAGCTAGCAATGCCCACTTAGCACAGGGACGTCACAACTGCAGCTGCATGACACCCGTAACGATGGCTCACCACCCACGGGTTCTCCCGCTGCCGTGCCCTGTCTCTGCCGCTCCGGTCTCCGGTCTCCCGTCTCCGTCTCCGTCTCCGTCTCCGTCTCCGTCTCCGTCTCCGTCTCCGTCTCCGTCTCCGTTCTCTCTGTCTCTGTCATTATTTTGTATCTGTCTCTGTCGTGCCCCGCCTCTGGCTGTACTCACCGTCACGGTCTTCCTCTGGACGGGCTCGAGAACGGCGACGCAGCGGCGCTCGGCAGCGCTCGTCTCGATCTTCCGCAGCCACAGCGACACGGGCACCACGTCACCCTTCTTCGTCTTCACCTCCACCTGGGGCGGAGTCGGCGAGGCGCAGGTCAGCTCAGTGCAGGCGATACACTGATACAAGGGCCGGACACGAGACCCACACACAGGACGACAGAGAGAAACGCGAACACCAATACCAGCATCAGAAACACCAACACCAATACCAGCGTCAGAAACGCCCAACACCAATACCAGCATCAGAAACTCCAACACCAATACCAGCATCAGAAACGCCAACACCAATACCAGCGTCAGGAACACCAATACCAATACCAGCATCAGCAACGCCAATACCAATACCAGCATCAGAAACGCCAACACCAATACCAGCATCGAACAGACCAACACCAATACCAGCATCAGGAACACCAACCCAAACCAAGCATCGAAAACCAACACCAATACAGCATCAGAAACTCCAACACCAATACCAGCATCAGGAAACTCCAACACCAATACCAGCCTCAGAAACTGCCAACACCAATGCCAGCATCGAAACACCAACACCAATACCAGCATCAGAAACACCCCAACACCAATACCGAGCATCAAACACAACACCAATACCAGCATCAGAAACACCCAACACCAATACCAAGCATCAGAAATACCAACATCAATACAGCATTCAAGAAACACATACACCATAAAAACCCAGCATCCAGAAAACACAACACCAATACCACATCAGAAAACACCAACACCAAATACCAGCATCAGGAACACCAACGCTAAATACCAAATCAGAAACGCCAACACCAATACCAAGCATTCAGAAACAACCAACACCAATACCAGCATCAGGAACACAACACCAATACCAGCAATCAGAAACACCAAACACCAATGCCAGCATCAGAAACTCCAACACCAAATACCAGCATCAAGAAACCCCACACCATAATCAGAAACACCAATACAAGCATCAGAAACACCAACACCAATTACCAAGCATCAGACAACCCCACACCATACCACGCATCAGAAACTCCAACACCAATACCAGCATCAGAAACTCCAACACCAATACCAGCATCAGAAACACCAAACACCAATACCAGCATCAGAAACACCAACACCAATACCAGCATCAGGAACACCAACACCAATACCAGCATCAGAAACGCCAACACCAATACCAGCATCAGAAACACCAACACCATATGCCAGCATCAGAAACTTCCCAACACCAATACCAGCTCAGAAACAACCAACACCCAATATCAGCATCAGAAACACCAACACAATAGACCAGCATCAAGAAACCTCCAACACCATACAGCACAGAAAACCAAACCAATACCAGCATCAGAAACTCCAACACAATACAGCATCAGAAAACCAAACACCAATACCAGCATCAGAAATCCAACACCATACCAGCATCATAAACACCAACACCAATACCAGCATCAGAAACTCCAACACCATATACCAGCATCAAAACTCCAACACCAATACTCAGCATCAAGAAACACCAAATCCATATCAGAAACACCAACACCAATAACCAGCATCAGGAACACCAACACCAATACCGGCATCAGCAGGGGCAATAACAGCAGCAGCAACATGATATCCCAGCTCTTCACCAAAGCTAGCAGCGAAGGGAACGCATATTTCAGAACATGTGTGAAGAGAAACTCAAACAGCAACAGCAACGGTAGTACTAGCCCAAACCCCGACTGGCGTGTCGCGTTCCCACGCGCACCACACCGCCGCACACTCCACCAGCACCACCGGCAGGGGGCGCCCTCTCGCCCGCTCGGCGGTACGTACCACATTGCCAGCGAACACCACGACGTTGCCCTCCGAGCTGAGATGAGCCTCCTCCATGCGGGGCCGGCTCTCGGCGGCGACAAACAGGTCCCGCAGGCGCATCTGACTCAGCTCCGAGCCCGAGTAGCCCAGCAGGTCTGACGCCATGTCGTTCCACATCAGGATCTGAGGGGGCGGGGTGGCGGCGAGCGTACCGGTTAGAGAAGGAAACAGGGGACGGAACGTACACCGAGGTGCCGACCGGGTATGGTGGGTGGTAATCAACAGAGTAATGGCATGTTCAGACAAAAAAAACGTTCGGGGTATTCCTAAGTAAGCTCTAAGACCGTGATGTAGGTCAGTTTGAACTCCACCCGGCCTGTGATGTTTGACTATTTATTCATCTTCATGACCAAGATGATACTCTCCTGCCCGCTCTCTGTCGCTTCGTACATGCCCCGCTCCACCCCTAGGTGCCTCCCTTGTATCTGACCTTGGGCGCCGCTGACCCGCCTGTACCCTGTGGCCTGTGATGCACCCTGTGACCTGTGACGTGTACTGCGACTTGTAACGTGTCCTGTGACCTACCAGTGCTATGTGCCGTGCCCTAGTATCTGTGACCTATGATCCATGTCCCATCACCTGTAACCCATGACGTGCCCTGTGACGTACCCTGTGACGTACCCTGTGACGTGCCCTGCGACGTGCCCTGTGACGTGCCCTGTGACGTGTGACGTGCCCTGTGACGTGCGACGTGCCCTGTGCCTGTGACGTTATGTGCCATGTGACGTTATGTGCCCTGTGACGTGCCCTGTGACGTACCCTGTGACGTGTAACGTGCCCTGTGACGTGTGACGTGCCCTGTGACGTGTGACGTGCCCTGTGCCTGTGACGTTATGTGCCCTGTGACCTGTGACATACCATGTGACCTGTGGAGTAAAGTAGTGACCTGTAACCTGCGACGCGACCTAATTCGAGTGACCTGTGAACTGTCACGTGACATTAGGTCCAGTGACCCATAACTTGTGACCTGTGACCTGCCCTGCGTGCTGTGACATGTGACTGACCTGTGATGTCCGGCTGTCTATGGTGAACACGCTCTTGGTCGGCGTGATGAAAAGGGTCTGCGCACTCAGCACGTCCGCAGGCGAGAACGACTTGTAGAACGCCCACGAGTCGTTCAGGGAGCGCGCCGCGGCATCGGACGCTCGCTGCTGGGTCCGGTACGGGGAGCGGGTGGTGGCAACCGTTGAAGCTGAAGCTGAACAGGTTGTCGCCTGTGCCACAGAGGGACCATGTCACAGGCCGTATCACGAGCCCGTTAACCACAGTGGCGATAATCACGAGAGTATGACCACATCCCCGCTGCGATTATATTGAATAAGCTTGCCAAGGCCGGTGAAACACCGAGTAATCAATGTGATCATAGGCAGTCGATTGAGTCAATTGCGTTTCAGTTTACCTATTAATACGCATTACGCAGCAACCACATCTGCTGGACATTACAAGATATTGCAGAACAAGGATGCAGCGGGTAACGCTTCGGGTAGTCGAACACCTTCGTGGAACAACATGAGCGCTGCTTACCGTTCTGTTTCCTTCCTTTCTGGTCACAAGTAACACGGCTCTTTTCTGTACTCAGCGTCCTCAAAGAGCGAGGTACTCTCCACGAAACGACGCCGAATCGTCCAAACGCCTCACATAGCATGCACAAACCCATATCATATATATATATAGTAGCCTTAGGCAAAAGTGTGGGCAGCTCGCTAGCTTGGCTGAACTGTACGCGTCACAGGTCAGCACTAACCGCACCATTGCGGCATCGCAGCCGACGGCACCACCCACCTTTCAGAAGCGTCCTGTCCGGCTTCGGCCGACGCATCGGCGGCGTGTCCCAGGGCATCTGCATGTCTGCGGCGGGGGCGGGGGCGGGGGCGGCGGCGGCGGCCGCGGCGGACGGCCAGCTCTGGTTGGCAGGCGAACGAGTCAGCGGCGGCGGCCGACTGTCGGGCCGAGGTGAGGCCGAGCTCGAGCGCCCGCCGACCGCGTCCCGCTGCCGGCGCCGTCTCGTTCAGTGTCTGAGCTCCGCACGGCGGACCGGCGGCGGCGGCAGAGGCGGTGGAAGGTTCACACGGCCCCTTCCAGCTCTGGGGAGAACGCAGCAAAGTCAGACAGGAGCGTGGAGACGGACGCACGAGCGAATATCGAACCTAGTTGCCACCGAAATATGGAGCGAGGCTTGTCGATCACTCTACACAAGCTGCACATGATCTATAATTATGTTTGAGGTAGTAAAAAGCTAGAAGACCACACATCACGCTCATAAGAGCAGACTCCATAGTTCGCAGATAAATCTGAACATGCCTACATTGGTTGAGACCATATTGTTAAGATGGCTCTAATTCACTCCAAACGGTTAGCATTCCATGCAAATAGCATAAAGAAGGCCAATCCTATACTTTTCATAATAAACAAAAGATTCGTTACTTCGTCAAATAATCATTGCATCCCCGCGATGTGTAAGCCATACCACAAGTCAAAAGTAAGAGGGATCGACGCAAAATGGCAAATGTATACATCTCCGTGATTTCCCAATCATCTGGTCGTCCATAATGAGAATGAAACACACGCTCAGATTCCTTATGATATAAAAATCAGACCAGAACAATCAAATTTTAACAAAAGAAACATAACAGCCTGTCACCAAAAACAACGGTTACCATCCATTTAACACAAGACAACTAGAATAAATTCAGACACAAACATTAAAATACTACAACAAAGTGAAACATCATTCATCAGAGTACGAGACCCAGTGACCTTCCCACAGACTCCCTGTCGCCCTAGCTACCTTGCCTCCTCCTCCCAGGTGCAGTCCAGGGAAGTTGGTCTTATCAGACAGCGCGGTCCGCTGCGGGCTGCAACACAGGATGACACGGTACCGTGACCCGGTCGAGACCCCGTCACACGTCACACACAGCGTCACACACAGAGCGTCACACACAGATCACACGCACACCACACACCCGGCGTCCAGCGGTGACCGGCCGGTGGTCTGGTCCAGCGTGAGTCACCGAATTCGATCCCGGCAGCCGCTCCGCCGCCGCGTCGGCCGGGCGCGGGCGCAGAGCCAGAGCCGCCGGCCGCTGCGCCGAATCGCCTCGTCGGTTACCTGGCTACGGGGTAAACACCGGCGTCGAGCTCGATAGGGGGGGGGGGGACGGTGGTGGCGACACGTCGGCGGCCACCCAATCCGTCCAGGCGGTCAATTAAGCCATCGGCAGCAACACATTGGTGGGGTTGTAGATAAATACCAACCGCAGATACATTCACTGGACGTAACTGTGACTCCATCGGACGAAAGCTTTCTATTTTAGAATTATAGAAGTAAAAAGGGAATTTGTCAGGTCTTTACCAAATCCTTTCAACCAAATGACTATTAGGCAACAATTATATGCTATAGTTAATCATTTTGTCGACGTTTTACTTTTAACTCGCCTAAGCGGGCTATATGTCACTTTAAACCGGTTATGTTTTTGTATTTTTCGTGATTCCTTGGGGTGGCATTTTGGATGTGCTTTCGACGACACATCCTTGGTTTTATTTCGCCCATCGTGGTACACATCTTAGACAGAAATGATTAAATGGCAAGGGAATCAAAGCAAAAAAAGTAGAAGGGACATTAGTTGTATATATCACCACCGGTGCATGGTTAACTAAAATGTACATTATAAATAATTTGACCGCGAGTTCCCCATGACTGACAGTCAGAGTCACAGTGGGCACAATTTTACCGACTCCGACTCCGGCCAAAATCACCGACTCCAGACTCTGCAGCCCGGACTATGACAAGACAGCAACGGATTAAAAACTGACAGCAACTCCACCATCTGCGATCAAAGTACGTACATTTTGTTTAAGATAATTGAACTGTTCACGACCGCTTTCCCTGGTACGAACAGCTATGTAACTATTAATGTATAGTTTCTGTATTTAGTGCTAAGGAATCGCGAGCAGGAATGCCATAGACGGAATAATCCGTGCCTAACCGGCGGTTTGTCAAAAACTAAAACGAAGAATATGCTCAGCAAACTTAACTGCTCAACTAAAGCAGAATATTGTTATATGCTACTTTGCTCGAGCCTTGAATCGGAGCAGCTCGCAGCACAGTTAATGTCTAGTGTCTACAGCATCTGCACATAAATATAAAGTAAGCCAAACAAGAACGAAACTTAGTAAATAAACCGCAGTAGAATCGCACCGGTTGGTACTTACCTGTCCATTTTCGCTGATTCAAACTCCGATGAATCTTGTCAGTTTTTGCAAACTTCGATTATTTAGTCACTATAAAACTCTGCAAGCAAACAAGTGATGGTATTGTGTGGTTTCAGGGTGCTAAATAGATAAATCAATAAATCACACTTAACAAATAAATCTGAACAAATAATATCATGCACTGACCCCAAAATCTTAAAAAACATATTACATAATAACACTGATGAGGCAAAGCCATCTATAAAAATGAGAGGAAAAGAAAGTGAAAGTTGTTCAGGCACTGCATCTCCATTAACTAAAACAGGGTGCTATGATTTTCATAATCAAGCCATGACAACAATATACAAAATGTCAAGATGTGAGGTCTGTTCATGACCACCTGCGGATCGGCGGTTACAAGCTGGCTCTAGTCTAGCCCCGCCCCTTTCCTCATGCGTCACTACAAGCAGGCGTCTCTTGAACACTTACGCCGCACTGCGCAAATTTACATAACTTTGTGATCCTGCGGTTCGGCGGTTGCTCCGTGCCAATCGCCGGCACCGCCACCAACCGCAGCCGTGTGACGTCATACTTTTCACCCATCCCCATTTTAAGTTACCCCTCCAGGCTGCCGACCACAGCTGACCACCGAACCGCACTGCGTCCGTGAACAGGCCTTAGATCAATCAAGTTAGCTGACCCAATGGGTAGTTAGGTCAAATACTTTTATTTTGAAAGTAAAAAATTAAACATTTGCAACATTTATAAGTGATGTTTATTGAGAAAGTGAAAACAATACCTGTGCTCTGAAAATATTAAATTAAAAATATTAATCTGAGGTCAATCAGAATTGTGAATCCAGACTGTTCTGAGGCATATAAAATATGAGATGGATGCAAGATCAGATAATATAAAACACACATTCAAGAATGTAGGGAGATGGGTTGGTTTGGTTCGTGGACCAATGTGCTAATTGGAACTCTCATCCTGTTCCGAGAGATATGGGGGGCGAGCAGACTTTTTAAAAGGCCCGCCGAGGGATTTGAACCGCGGTCCGCGACACAGAAGGCAAGTATCTTACAACTGCACCGACTTGCTCCCCCTGTAGGGGATTCTAAGCAAGGTGCCATTATGACGGTGTAAGTCAATAAATAATAGTGAATAAGCAAGACATGTGATTTGTGCCCACACGTTTAGAAGCTCACATTCAAGACTTAAAATGCGTAAATTCCACCACGTTAAGCTTAGACCATAAGGTAGGACAAATTATTAATGTGCTTCATGATGGGTCAGATTTAAAACATAAAATGTAGACAGTTCAGCATTCTGCCATAAATACAATTATCCATTCCAGTCCCTCTGAACAAGAGATAAGGGTTAGTGGATATTTCAATTTGTATTTATCAATAGTCGAGCTGGGGCAAAACTCAATTCAGTATTATCAGGACGCATTTTCAGTACGTCGTGCTGTATGAAAGTAGAAGGTATTAATTTGCACCAATTAGTTCAAAATCTCCTAATTAATCATTTAACCTATTGACGTGTCCCAAGATTCCCATGTTTGGCTCTGGGTGTCAGAGTGGATGCGGCAAAGGTTTGAGGTCCCAAAGATAACTCACTGGAGAGGTAGACAAATCATGTGTAGAATGATACATGTTGATATTATACTGTTCTTGCAATATGGAAAAAGCATGGTTTGCATTGAATCATGTACTTGTTGACGGCGCAATGGTATCTTATTGTATGAGGTTGAGGAATCGAAGTGATGCACAATTCAAAATTTGGGGTGGAATTTCATTCCCTAAAATGCAGAATGAGAGTGGAATATATTCACAGTTGGGGGTGGGCACGCGGGGTCCACGCAGCATCCTCATAGCCATCGAAATTTGCCAATTAGTCAAACTCTAAATTATACATCAACAGATCCTAGCCAGATGATGGCACCCCCTGCATCCCAACCCGTGCCGCGCGGTTGTGGCTGGCCGCCATCTTAGGGTGATTTCAGTTCTGTGGAAGTAGTGTGTGCAGTGTGTTGGGGGTTGCTGGGGTTCCCGGACCAGTATCTCGTAACAACGAGTCGCACGGGTATGGGACTGACACAAATGTGTAGAGAAATGACCGGCCAGGAGTATGCACGCGTATAAATTAGACAAACAATTATCGATACAAACTAGACATTAGACAAACAAACAGACAAATTAGACAAACAATTATCGATACAAACTATGCAGCTGTAAAACGCAATCAAATCCGTCTAATACCCACCCAAAATGTATTCATATTTACAAACATGAAGCTTTAAATGACAGGTTTATTACAAAAAGTTTTTGACCCCTACATTCATACTCCACGCCACCCCTCGCCCGGCGCGGGTGGGTTATATGGCGCAATATGGCGGCCGGCAGCAACCGCGCTCAGGCACCCTTGTCCCTTCCAATTATTATTCAGTTCAGTGATACTAGCCCGGAAATCAGTAGCTAACCTGAAAAAGCTACCTAGAAGCTAAAGGAAAGATTGACACAGGCAGATTTGTAGCCTGGTAGGCATGACGCAACCAGAAACAGCGAGCATGAATAAAACTAGCACCTGTTATGTGGCAGAAAATTGGCATTGTATGGTACCAAAACTACTGAATTTATATGTACCTGCTCTGACATCATGAAAACTTATTTGCAACCCAGACAGAGACACCAGAAAGGTTCACTGGCTACATTACTTATCCTGTTAATGTTCAGTCAGTTCAACCAGTCTCATAGAAGACTTTTAAGTCTGAGACTGAGCCTAGTCTGATGAGTTGGATGTTGAGGGCTGAGGCACAACTTTGTAAGTTCTGAGGCGATAAGTGTATAGGTAGGTACCTACATCCTTTAGTTGCTTTTACTATGGGAGAATATTTGGAGTTACTAGCACAGGCATCACACAAGCTTCTATGCATACCAAATATTTTACCCAGATACTTTCCCTTGTGAAAATAATATAAGTTTTTGATAGACTTGACAACATCATACAAGGGTAAAGGAAAAAGGTTAAATTGCTTGCACTTGTAATTATAGTATGGGACTTGTTTATTGGGGTTTTCGGGCGCACCGACAACTAGGGTCAATTTGCGCCCATACATAGTATGGGACTAAAAAGAGGACTAGATGGCTGTCTTCAGTTCAGTTCAGTTCAGTTTATTTTGTTTAACAAAAGATACATAAATTGCAACAGACAATTACGGATTGGCGCAAAAGCAAAAGCTTAAATCAAAGCGCCTCTCCAACATATGAAACGAAACAATACATAACTGAACCAAGAAACAGGTAACGCCGGCCCCACCAACAGCCCACCGAGCATCCAGGGGAACGCAGGCATCAGGCGCCAGACACCGGGCGGCAACAGTCGGGATAGGTTTGTGAAGTGTTTGTGTTACTGTTAGGTGTTAAATACGTTGGGTGCTGTGCTATGAATGCTTGTAGTGGTTGCCGATGAGTATTCCTGATTTTTCAGTGAGTGTTTGGCCAAATAGAAGTTGCGTTAAGTTTACATTTATGAGAAAGGACTCTTCAAATTTGGGTAATTGTTCGGCGCTGCGATTTGAAGAGTGTAACCTGTTGTTTGTTGTAGGGAGCACCAGAGTATGAAGTGGGCAGTGTCTTCTTGTTTGTGTCCGCAAGTGCATGATGGGCTAGGTGTGCATTGAACTTAAATAGGTGTGCATGCAGAGATGATAGACCGACTCGCAATCTAGTGTGTAGTGTATTTCCTGTTTTAGTGCCTACTGAGTACAGTGTTGGTGGCTCTGGTGCCCCAAATCGCTGCCAAACTTGACAAGCAAAGGTATGGTCTTGCCTGCTCAGTGTCCTGAATTTTACAAATACGAGTCGAAAGTTACACCCAAATGCACTTTTTTGTCACATCACTTGCCATTGAAACAATGCCACTAGCGATTGAGCTAAGCTCTATGAAGCAAATTCAGGTATCATGTGATAAAAAACTTCCTGCAAAAGATGTTGAAATAATTTATATTTTCCACTTTTCAGTTATGAGCTTTCAAACCGCGTGAGATACTTTTAAGTAGCACAACTAGAGTAACACATCATTTTCTGAAGAAGAAAAAAATTGCTGCATTATCCCTATTCCCTGCGGGCGGCCAGAATTACGTTAACCTGCGGGGGCAGATTACGCCCCCCCCCCCCCAGAGAGCTCGAGAACCGCTTGGCCGATTTCGATGGCCAACACCTTCGATTCGTCGTGACAAAATTTGGATCTATAATTTTTTCTTTCTAAAATGGGGGCCAGGGGCCAAAAAATACGAAAATCTAGGGTGGTTTTGAAGGGTCATTGTGGCCATGTGATTCGACCGATTGCATGCAAAAAACGTGTTTTTGAGCTTCCAATTCATGTTCGTTAATGTGTGAAAGGGACAAGTTACAAAACGAAAATCTAGGCGCACTCAGGGATACCAAAATGTGGAGAATTTTGTGGATGAAAATATGTGTTTTTCTAGTGTTTGGGACGTGGGAACGTCACATGTGGGCTTTGTTGCTGTAATTTTTAAATGTAACAAATTGTGATAGGCGGATTCACGGTAAAACAACAAGGGGGCCACCATGTGCGGAAACGCCTTTTATCATCTGCTTATTTGAAAGTTGGGCTTAAACTGACGAGAGAATATCGCCTCTCATTTTAATGTACCTGTGCGCCTCTGGCCCAAAAAATATGTAATCCAATTATTATGATGTACAAAGCATCGACTAGTTTCTGACGCTTTTATTCCACAGCAAACTACGAAGGAGTATGCGCCGCAACACCCGCATCGAAAACGGACCCCCAAAAACATGACCCTGGAGCCGCCTCTGCGGGGCTGATTTTTCAAAATTTTCACTGAACACGCGTCATTTTCATATTTAAGGAAAAGTCTAAAAAGTTTCAAGACGATAGGACGTAACGGTTCAGAAGCGGCGGGCGAAAAACTACCGGGGGCAGAATCTGCCCCCGCAGGGAATAGGGTTATATTATACAAATTTTAGTTATCTTTTACAAAGGTACCTGTTGGTTAATGTGTCATTTACAGGTAGTGTAGTAAGGGCCTGGCAGTGCATCTGGTTTGATGACGTTGCTGGTGAATGACAAAATATTTGTCCACAATTTGATATCTCCACATCTTGTCTGGAGCCTTCTAGATGGATCCTGATTGAACCTAACCTATATAATATATTGCTGCTGATGGAGATTCAAACCTAACCCTGTGTGGAGATTGGTTCAGCTAAACTTTGTCATGAGACACCAGTGATGTCATCAAACCGGTTTCACCGCCCACTCCTTGCTACACTACCTACGGTACCAACAAACAGGTAAATTTGTCAAAGATTACCCAAATTTCAATGTCAATATCCAACTCCTTCAGGAATAGTGACATCCACTCAGCATTCATCACACTCTTGTAAAAAAAAAAAAAAAAAAAAAAAAAAAAAAAAAAAAAAAAAAAAAAAAAAAAAAAAAAAAAAAAAAAAAAAAAAAAAACAGGACAGTGTCTACCCTTACAGCTCTTCATTATTTTTTACAGCACAATGACAATTCAAAGGGCATGCTGAATAAACTTGGTTACACTCGGACTCCCCTACCCTAGTTATAGTTAATCCCTATAATATTTACCACATTCGATGCAGAATGTCACCATTTAGTAAGTACAGATGGTTCCCTAAACATTTTATACACTATAACTAATTTTAATTTTCAATAATTAATTTTCTCACTGCTTCACCGTGCCCTCGTCGCTAAACTTTGTTTACGCAACAGCTTGTAACCAAGTTTTGCAGCATCATGTTTTTGTTATTCCAGACGCCTTCTTGCACATGTTTTTTTTATTCCAGAACGCTTTACGCACATGACGAATTCCCTACAGCGTCGCCAATTTTATTTTATCGATCGGACGTTACGCCATATTTATTTTGTTTCGTCTTTGATCGGACTTTATGGTATATATTATTCTTAGGTTTCGTCTCGATCGGACTTAATGGGCTATATTATCTTAGGTTTCGTCTCGATCGTACTTAATGGCTATATATTATTCTTAGGTTTCGTCTCATCGGGACTTAATGGCTATGATATTATCTTGGTTTTGTCTCGATCGGACTTTAGGCTAATATATTATCTTAGGTTCATCTCGGATTCGGACTTAATGGCTATATATTATCTCTAGTTCTCGTCTTCGATTTGTACTTAATGGCTATATATTATCTTAGGTTCGTCTCGATCGGACTAATGGCTATCATAAACTTGGCTTTAGTATTGTGTTGCCTATCCTGGAGCAATTAAATTTCTGGTCAAATAAAAATACCAGACTTGTTGTGCTGTTAGTGGTGTAGGTGAAAGTGGTGAACATTCAGCAGCACTTAACAATTTTTATGGAATTCAAATTAGGGTACACAACTTTAACTTCAGGCATGTCCCGACTCAAAACCTATTGTGATGATGAATATGTGGGTTTAACAATTTGTGTTGAAACCGAAGTCAAAGTGAAACTGAGAAACCAACATGAAAACAGCCATAACAAAATGATGATGACGCTTACGGCTTAACTAAAACAACGGTAATCTAAGTACTCAAACGAAAGTTCTTCGCGACTTAAAAAGACACATTTTCTGCGAAATGTTACAGTAATTGCATACTTCCTTGAGGGATAAATAAAACCGGTTTTGAAGAGATTTATATACACTCAAAACCTAAAACGAGAGCCGCGCGACGCCGCCGTTTCTGTCCGCCGCTTTTCGTATCAAAACGCGAATTCCCCGTCTGCACCAAATGTCATATGTAGCTTTTGATGGATGGGTAAATTTTATGTGTGGGTTAAGGTAAATCAAGCATTTTCTGCACCAGTTGGCCGAACATATATTATATTTAACATGTATGGTCTATGGACATATAAATATATATATATATATATATATATATATATATATATATATAATATCTTGGTATGGACCGTGTCCACTTGGTGTCCACTGTGTGTCCAGGTATGTTGGGCACGTACTATTGGTTCCAAAATAAGCGTCCCGCTGGGTTGGACCAAGATTACTTTACTAATAGGGTTGGACGGCACAGCAAATATACCGCCTTGGGAAAAGACAAGCATGTGGACTCAGGGGCGGTGGATTCGGGGGGGCAGCGGGGGCAGCCGCCCCCGCTGGCAAAGCCAAGCAGGGGCAAAAATATATTTCCCCCCCATCTTCCGTAGTCGAAAGAGATATAACCTTTGCCATATAATATATAATAATTGATATGGTAAAAATGATAAGCATTGCAAAAGTTAAAAAATGCTTCACACGGCAGTAAATTATGGTAGCTGTGAGGTAAAAGTGACACACCGCAAGTTTAAACAATATTGGCGGGAGTCATAAGCAGACGACTGATCGCTGTTTTTGGTTGTGGTCGAGTAAATACGTCCTTGGAGTTCGTTGCTTTCTTCATAAATAATCCGCGCACTGCAGGGGGTTCGCACCGAACACGAACTGCAGGGGGGGTTGATTTCCGCCCCCCGTGAGATCTCCAAAACTACGCAACGTAGCGACAAGCGGAAAACGGCATTAGATATCTCTAGGCAAGCTCTATCGAAAGTACTTCAGTATTTTCTTGGATCAGGTCACAATTGAGGTCACCAATGGTCACAATACTGTTTTTCACAAATGGTCAAAATACTGTTTTTAGCAAAACAGTTTTTCGTGAATAGCATGTCACCTAAGAAAGATAGGGAAAACATTTTGACGNTAGGACTCTTTTCCAGAAACCCCCGATTATCTCGGAAACTATGATAGCTAGGAGCAAACGATTTAGTGCGGACAATCGGATAGCTATTGGAAATTTGGAAATCGCATCCATGAATGTCCTCAAAATTGAGCTCAGATCAATAGTTTAGGCTCCAGAGGTCATGAAAGGTCAAAAATACTGTTTTTAGCAAAACAGTTTTTCGTGAATAGCAGTCACCTAAGAAAGATAGGGAAAACATTTTGACGCCATCGTGTTTGTATCATTGATGTGGTTTGAAACATATATACGGTGACCTGGTAAGGTCAACTTCAAAATTTGACCTCAGGTCAAGGTCAATTTGGTGACTCCCCAGGTAGTCACTGTTATGCAGTATGGGGCAAACGCGGCCGCTAGGACCGACATATTGGTGTCAAATAATCGTCTCTATCTCTTTAATTCAATAGTTATTAGCAAAAACAATTGCTGATGACCTCAGAGACCTCATGTGACCTTGTATAGAAATCACTGAGCAACAATTGCACCTTGATCATTTAGAATGAGCTAAAATAGCATTATTCTGAAATAATTAGCCTGTTCCAATGCATGTTTTATTAAATGGAAGCATTTGTTTATTTCCCATTCACTTATAAGGGGAGGTCAGGAAATTGACCTGACCTTTGGTCACCGTTACGAAAAATCCGAGAAAACGAATTGTAGGTACTGATATTCTTATGAAATCCTGCAAGTTTCAAAATTTTCGAAAAAAGACGTTTGCTTGGCACGAAAACGCAAGCATTTTTTAAAGGTGAGTTCACTTTGACATGGACTTGTTGACCTGACCTGGTGACTTTAAGTCAAAACTTGTTCCAAAGTGTGGGTGAATTGATGCCCAAATAGGTGTACGAAATTGCGGGGGCGCTGAGCGCCGCCGTTTTTTTCGCTTACTCCTGAAAAACCTGAGGGGGGGGGCGGGAAATCAGCCCCCCTGCAGTGCGCGGGTTAAGCTTATACCATACATAATTTTAACTCCAAGCACGGAAAATGGCTATCTCAACTCAAATATAATGTTAAGGTGGCAGTGTCCCTTTAATCAAAAGGTGTTAACAGCTCTGGGTGGTTTAATTTACGGATAAAAAGGGTGCAAAACATATGGTTGTCCAGGTCCTCTCTACTTTAGCAAGTTTGGGGGGATGGTTGCCCCACTGGCCCCCGTGTCCCTATGCCTATGGCAATTTAACATTCAAATGCTTTTTGCAGAAGGTACTCAATATTCAGCTATCCACAGTAAAAAAATCGGTACCATATCATTGCTTTTGATTGCTTGCGTTTGGTATTAGTTTGCAGCCTTTTAATGGGTGCTAGAGTTGGCGTGACAAATGGTGTGAATACTTAAGCCCTCGCCTTACGGGGAACGTTTCCCACCTTTGCCTTATGGTGGGAGGGTTGTCAGCCCCCCGTAAGGCGAGGTTTAAGGATGTATTCACACGGATCGTCACGATGAATGACCACGATGAGCCCTTACCCACAGCACACACGTTTTGTACACCTCATACACTGGCGCGACTTCAGGTGACTTGACATTCTTGACATTCTTGACATTCTTGACATTCTTGACATTCTTCACACTCATTCCTACTGACGTCATCCATGTGTTTCTCATTCAGAGTCACACTCTCACGGCCACACGATCGTGGCAGTGATCGATGCCGCCGGCTGCACCAGCAGGTCCACACTCACCGGCGAGCTTCACTCCAAATAGAAACACAGCCAAACTCTTCACGACCGACAATTACCTATGGTAAATAATAATCACGAGCCGGGAGCACCCGACGGTCCAGACTCAGAGATGTCGCCTATGAACTATGGTAAATAATCATTATGAGCCGGGAGCATCCGACGGTTCAGCCTCAGAGCTGTCGCCAGGCGCAGCTCAAATGGATGCACCGCCGCCGCCAGGTGGCGGCCCGCTTTGCCGCCAGATGGCGGCCCGAACGCCGGCGACTGTCCGCTCAAGCTCGAGCCGCGCACAGTGGCACAGGTGGCAGCACCGGCAGTGCCGCGCACAGTGGCACAGATGACAGCCCTGCTGCACCAGGCGCAGCCCAGCTCATCCGCTCGTCTCCGACGGATAGACGGAGCAGAGCCGCCATCCTGCAGACCACAGCAAGACCACCAGCAGACCACAGCAGACCACAGCAGACCACAGAGACCCGCAGCCTGCAGACCACAGCAGATCACAGCAGGCAACAGCAACCACCAGGCAGGACACAGCAGACCACAGCAGACCACCAGCAGACACCAACTGCAGACCACAGCAGACCACAGCAGACCCACACTCAGACCACAGCAGATCCACAGCAGACCACACCTGCAGACCACAGCAGACCACAACCTGCCAGACCACAGCAGACACACAACCCTGCAGACCACAGCAGACCACAACCTGCAGACCACAGCGACCACAAACTTGCAGACCACAACCTGCAGACCCAGCAGACAAACCTGCAGCACAGCAGACCATAACCTGCAGACCACGCACAGACCACAACCTGCAGGACACACAGACCCACAACGTCAGCCACAGAGACCACAAACCTGCAGACCACAGCAGACCACAAACCTGCAGACCACAGGCGACCACAACATGCAGACCACGCAGAGCCACAACCTGCGACCAGAGCAGACCACAACCAGCAGACCACAGCAACCAACACCTTGCAGACCACAGCAGACCACAACCTGTAGACCAGAGGCAGGACCACAACCAGCAGACCCACAGCAGACCACCATCCTGCAGCCAAGCGACCACAACGTGCAGACCACAGCAGACCACATCCTTACAGCCACAGCAACCCTCCCTTCCCTCCCTTCCCTCCCTTCCCTCCCTTCCCCCCTTTCCCTCCTCCCTCCCTTTCCCTCCTTCCCTCCTTCCCTCCTTCCCTCCCTTCCTCCTTCCCTCCTTCCCTGCCTTCCCTCCCTTCCTCCCTCCCTCCCCTCCTCCCTCCCTCCCCTCCCCCTCCCCTCCTCTCCCTTCTCCTGCCCTCCCTTCCTCCCTTCCTCCCTTCCCTCCCTTCCCTCCCTTCCTCCTTCCCTCCCCTTCCCTCCTTCCCTCCCCTCCTCCCCTCCCCTCCCCTCCCTCCTCCCCTCCCCTCCCTCCCCTTCCCCCCTCCCTCCCTCCTCCCTCCCTCCCCTCCCTCCCCCTCCCTCCCTCCCTCCTCCCTCCCTCCCTCCCCGCTCCCTCTCCCTTCTCCCTCTCCCTCCTCCGTGTCCCCTCCTCCCTCCCCTCCCTCCCTCCCCTCCCCTCCCGCCCTCCCTCCTCCCCTCCCTCCCTCCCCTCCCTCCCCTCCCTCCCTCCCTCCCCTCCTCCCTCCCGCTCCCATTCCCCATACCCTCCCTCCGCCATTCCCATCCCATCCCTCCCTCCCTCCCCTCCCTCCTCCCTTCCCGCGCCTGCGCTCACGCGTGTTCGTCCTCCGCCGCCGCTCCCCTCCCGCCGTCCCTGCCCTGCATCCGAGGGATGGCTGAGCGCTCTGCCCGCCTCCCCTCCCTCCTCCCTTTCGCCAGCGTCGACCTGCCCTCCCGTCCCTCCCCTGACGGTCCCTGCCCCTTCCCGAGTGCGCCCTCCCTCCCTTCCCTCCCTTCCCTCCCTCCCCTCCCTCCCCTCCCTCAAGTTTTCAAGTTTTTCAAGTTTTTCAAGTTTTCGTGACCTTGAATGACGTTTTCAAAGGCCACTGACTACAAATTTAATCCTGGTCATCGGGAAAGGTCTAAGTTTACTTTATAGTTAAATAATTTGATTGATACTATGTGTTTAACCTTTATTTTTAACCTTGACTGTCTTGGACCCCCTCTTAATTATTTAATTTGATAAGAAGTGCATCATGCGATGCGGATTTAAATTTTAGGAAAAGTAAGCATGGTAACAGATTCTGAACTGATATATGAATTTACTGTACACGAAAAACTCAAAAAGGAACCTATTCGCCCCCCTCCCCCGACAGTAATAGGGTTAAATTGGAAGGTAAGCATTTGACCTGACATCAGGTCATCAAATATTACAGATATCGCCCTGAAATTCTTATAGTATATATTATTGAGGAGGATATTTATTGACATTTAGGCAGACATTCGCCATTATAGGAACGACAAGGTTCATTGCGTAATGCACATTTGAGAAGCATCAACATCTTGCCAGATTGAGGGAACAAGACGGAGATCCTCTGGAGCGGCAAAGACAATAGCAAACGAAAGGTCCGTAGAGGCAGCTGTTGGATTTCGACATTGCGCCAATGTCTCAATTTGCTAAACGAGGGGATTTACATTTGCTCCGATAATAGAGTGATTCCGTGTGGGGAGGAACAAATTAATGTCACGTGATTTGCATTGATTATAATGGTGTAAAAATTTTCAAACTTATAGGGTGCAATGGATCGTTCTGCGCATTTCTATCGACTTGTTTTGTGTATCTTTTTATGTACTGATGAGATGCTGATCAATATCGAAACGGCGTATACATAATATTTAGAATTACTTTATTGTTTTCCATTATTTCTCATAAGTTATATATATATATATATATATATAAGTATATATATATATAGTATATATATATATAATATAATAAATATTATAAATATATTATGTGTGTGTATATATATATAATTAAATAGGTACGCCAATAACTACCAAAAATTAGAGGGTATTGTTATCCAACACAGCTGCCACGGTTTATCAGACTATAAAAACGCAATTACAGCGGAATCGAATTAAGATAATTGGAGTATGAAAATGGAGTATAGTGATTTACGATTTTTACAAATTCAAAATCATAGGTGTGTGCAGGTCAGTGAAATATGAGGGTACAAGGGAAAAGGCGATATTTTTTTTTCTGGATAAATGCAATAGTTATTTATTTTGTCCTCAGATAAAATAGTTATTAAGCATATTTTTGTACAAACGGCGGTGCCAGGTTAACGAAAAAGAAAGGCCAAATATAAAATTATGAACCACAGTCATGCTGCTACCACGGAATATAAATAAGTTACTGATCATAGATAGTTACATTTTGAATGATGCAAATAATCATAGGCATATCCAAGATCCCTTTTGGGGAGGTGCAAGATCTTTTGATATGAATAAATCCCGCTAATATAATACTAACTAGTCAACAATGGCTATTTTGCTTGCAACTTTAATTCACATTAGTTGACACTTTTTACACTACCTGAGCTCGCCTATTCTCTTCAAATGTTTAAAAAAGTTCCCCTGGTGCTTTTTTATCGGAAAAACTCAATATGTTATGTCAAAGTAGGCCCATGCATCATAGTTTCCTTATGATAATATAACCCCTTTTGTCGATTCCTAAACGAGCCTTTGCAATAAAATGCCTTTATTCCTTCTCCTGGACTCATACTTGCAGTCATCATTTTCAAATATATGTTTATTGCGCCGTAATCGCTGTTATATCGTTATCACTATGCAAGTCATTCACCTTTTTCTGTGCCTGGACAAGCCCTTGAAACTCAAGATGTAATCAATTATGCAAATATTAGAAGGAAAAAAACTCTTTAGCACCTTCATAGCTATAAACGCAATTTACATAGCTTTATTGACTGCCAACTAGGCGTTTCATACTTTTTGGAAATCAACCCTTTTAAAGTACCTGAAACCACCTCTGCCGTAAAAATACTATATATCATGCAGGTGTTGGGCGTTGGTCACGTGACGGGCGCACGTGCGTTTGTGGCGAAGGCATTCAGGAGTGTGAGGACGGGTTGACGGACTTAGTAGGATTTTCTAGTATAACTACCAAATTTAATACCATATATAGTCCGGACTATTAATTTCTAGTTAAAACCAAGAATATGGTAGTTATGCTGAAAGGCGAGGATGGCGCGGATGTGACGATACGTTATCTTGATAATACACATTGACTAAACCAATGGCAATTGGGCAGTCTTTATATACCGTGGGCAGTCTCATGGGAGATTTAGGTTTGTGGATGCTGCATTTTGATACATTATAGGTAAAAGGTGGCTTTTACTGTACATATTACCCATATTACTAACTTTACAATACTGTGCAGCACTTGGTTGTACTAACGGGTTACGGGACGCGTGTATTTTAAAGTAGGTTCGATTTTGTAGTAGCTGCGATTTCGCTACCAAATGCCGGCGCCGTAAACGATCCCCATGGACCAGGGTGTAGCAGGACACAATTTAAATAGCACAATTGAACCTAACCTAACCTTGTACATTTTACAGCAATTTCAGAAAACTTCACAGCAATCAGATTGTTAGGTAGCGAAATTGCACCTACTTCAAAACTACACTACTTTAACTTGAAAATGCACGCCCCTTCCGGCCCCTCTAGACCATCTTGTAGGCTACATGATATAAATATTTATAACTCATATTAAAGACCTTTCATTTAAATATCTTAATCAAACAGCAATCGTCGGTTGTTTGGTAGTGATATTGCACTTACTACAAAATCACACCTACTTTAAAATATACACTAACAGGACTGGGAAGCGCAACACCAATCCCTGCATTGCCTACCAGTCCCTGCTAGGTGATCAGAATAGTTGACTATTTGTATCAGATCGTGCGACGCGGAGGGGGTTCAGACCCATGATTCCGCTCTGTACACTTTCCAGCACTTTTTCCTTTAAGGAAATTAGTTTCACTTCAACATGGGTTTTGAACTGAGATAGCAAATGTTTGGTAAGCCAGTGTTGAAAAACCCTAACTGCAAGTTTTCCTGGCTGAAAAGAGCTCTCCAGCGAATATATTTACTTGTCGAAGGATTGTGGGCTCACACGACTGGGCAGAGGCTAGCTGTGGCCCATGCCTGGACAGAGGCTGTACAGTAAATGTTACGTGACTAAACGTTCAAATCTGATTGGCTGAGCTGCGTTTTGACGTTGCGGAGAGTTACGCCATATAGTTTTGATGAAATTAATAATTTACGTCTTCTGTCTGAATGGCGGCGATGTATGGTATTTTTGACATTATGAAAATAAGTTGTATTTGAAAATATAATCAAATCGTGTTTGAAAAAAACAATCCAAGGTGAACTATTTCCTGGAAGACAACTTGCCGGAGTGCCCACCCGATATCTAGAGTAAAACCTGTTGCCGAAGTCTTCTCCCATCAGCAGTTCCCTGTCTGCACATTCAGGAATGTACATTGAAGGTCATTGAAAGACATTTAAGGATGACTTGTAGGACTACAAGTCATCCTTCAGTGTAGATGCTTAATTCAGATCCTGCTGAGCTTGTTTTAACTGCTTATAATACTGATTTTTGATTATGCATACACATTGACATGCTCTCTCAGAAAACACATTCCAATTCCTCTTTAGCTGCTTTAGGTAGTTAGGTATCCAAGACGCTGTCAAGTTCTTTTAACTGTGAAGTTGTCAACTTTAAGAGCTTGATCTCTTCCGTTTTCAGTTCTTGACTATGCCATACTGTGCTGTGCCTGGCTGTACCAATGGTACAGGGAAGGGTAATTCGAATCCTGAGGGGACTGGCTACCACTGCCTTCCTCGTGATCCTCAAGTTGCCAACCTTTGGTGGCAATTTGTTCGACGAGATGCTGCAAGGGAAGAAGTCAAAGATCCTAGGATCTGCTCTGGCCATTTCTCGGAATCCTGCTTCAGAACATCAAGTAACTCATCTTCATCTCGCCGCTGCCTTCTTCCTTCAGCCATCCCAACCTTGAACATCCCACCATCTCACCCATCCACGTATGTACTTTTCCTTTCCTCTGTTCAGTGCTATTGTGTTTGTTGTTTGTTATTGCTCACATTTGGTAAAGTTTAAGGTTACACTTTATAATTTACTTTTAGACGTGGTCAACGTGCCTGCATCCTGGCTTATATTTTCTAGGATTTCATTGAGGTAGATTTTTCCCCTGCTTTTTTTGGTGCTTACATCGTTGTATCACTTGTAATAATCAGGATTTTAAATCTGACAGCAGACAACACCTAGCGCATAGCAAGTAGCAGTATGTTTCTGTTATATGACTATTTGATGATGTTCTTTGCACTGTGTCAAGTATTCATGATCTTGCATCTCCATTAGATAAGGAATAACTCCATTAGATAAGGAAACGTTTGGGATCAACAACTTCAACAATCGCAGCATTTATAATTGTATGTTCTCATACAATAAATTTTTGGGTTATGTTATACCTGTTGTCAATTAGATTTTTAAGTAAAGGGTTACTTCAGTAATCAACTCTGGTCTGTGTCACATAATTAATAATAAATACTGTTCTGCAGGATTCATCAAGAAGTGCTGGTGTCGTGTAGTGGGAAATGGAGAGGAGCCAGAAATGCAGGCGCTCAACCCAATCTGCTGGACATGAAGAGCACTGATGCACAACAGCTCAGGCAATGGTCATTTGCATGATTAACCATGGATTACTGTTAAAAGACTGGGTTGTCTAGTGTGATATCCAACGATTAGCCATCGCCCAGTGTAAGGCATCATCATGCGTTGACCATCGTAACGGGGGGGGGGTACGAATTCACCCTAGCGTTTGGCCCTAATTGAAGCTTCGCATTAAAATAACGAGCATGTTTTGTGAGAGAGGAAGCCATTGTGCATCTGATTTTAAAGGTCCTGGAGTCATTAGGTGACCTATGAGGTCATGTCAAAGACCCGAGTGTCATCAAATCGCAAATGTGTAAAAATCAATATTAATCGAGCAAAATCGGTAAAAGAATGTCGGAGTCCCGACTCCCGACTCCGAAATCGACTCTGACCTCATATAGCCTGCGCCCGATGCGATGGTCCCCGGAGACAATTTCAGCCTAAATTTGGGGTTCAAAAATGACCTCCTCTAACCTCGAAAACTAACTGGGCCTAAAAACACTAGCGAAAAAAACAGTGGTTCATTCTGCAATGTCTCTAATTTATTTTCCGATCAATAGCTTTGGGATACCAATTGCTTAGTGGACCTAAGCCGACATTGGCGGGTGAATCACTAGGAATAACTGCTGCTGGTCAGCAAGAATGTGCTAAAAATTAACATGATTTGACAGAATTCGACCTTGATCTTAATGCATATTCTCTGCATATGAAAGCATTTGTATGTTTTACTCATTAACTTATAATGGTGAAGTCATCAAATTGACCTGACTTTAAGGTCACCGATACACCAATATCAATATAACGAGTGTAGGTATTAATGACCTTATGAAATTCTGCAATTTTCAAAATATCTTTGACAGACATTGTGACACTGTGGCTTTTGACCACGAACCAACTGATTTTTTTGAAGTTAGGTCACTTGACGTGACACTTGCAACTGGTATGATTTGTGTGCCATTGCTTACGGTGGTTAACTAAATGTGTACCTAAAAAGATCAATTTGCCCATCGCGCTTTGCCATATGACAGCCGGAGTCCGGTGAAATTTGGCCGACTCGATTCCGTATGCCTGGCTCACAGAACCACACAACCAGGGTGCGATTCGAAGTTGGGGCCCTCAGTCGGTGGTCTGTGATTCGGCCGGAGTCAGTACAAATTAATTGCTGACTGTGGCGTTCAGTCATGGTCGGCATCCATATCTTTTTCATTTATCTACTATTTTTTCCCATTAAATGACACCCAATTTTGAAATAGGTAAACTTGCTGCTGGGGGTCACTTATTGTACCAGTTGTCAATAGCTTCAGCTAATTAAAGGTTGGAGTCTATTTCAGAGTCTGAGTCGGAGTTACCTGAAAAACTTATCAACTCTGCAGCCCTGACTACAGCTATAAGTAATTAAATAGTTTAAAATAATATTATTCAATATGGGTCCATATGGTCCAATATGGCTTTCCCAGGTCCATCCCCAGGATGATACCTGTATTTACATCCAACCTTGATTGGCTTAGACACAACGTTATGACCGTATGCTCACAGAAATACATCTTCAACAAATTATTTTCTAAATGTTTTGAGGTTGAATAGACTTTCAAGATGCCGTGCATGCACAGACTACAGAGTGATTGCTGATCATGTTTAATGTTGTTATAGTAGCATTATCTGTTAAACTTCCTAAAAGCATGACTGCACCTGCACCAAATTGTTAATTATGTCTGATACTTAACTTTTTGCCTAGGCTTTTGACTTTTGTATGATTTAAATTGTCAATGAAAGTAATTTACAACATATTCACAGAGAACCAACCTGTTCCCGGTGTGAAGAGCTGCAAGGAGAAGTCACCCGCTGCTGAAGATGGAGCTGAGGGCTGAGAAGAATGCTGCTTCAGCTGCAGGGAAAATGAAACTCTTCACCAAGCAGCAGGTAATGCTATTTTCACATTTGCAGTGCACAGTTATAATCTGTGAATGTCACATTTATTGGTGGTAATATGATAATGTAAAATATCATGTTTATAACGCCACCCAATTGTTTCACAGTATAACGCCAAGCCAAGTGGTGTATTTGTCTATTGCATTGTCATTCCTTAATCCTTTATACACACTCATTGAATTAAATTGATGTGTTTTCACTGGGATTTTTCAGCGGCTAAAAATATGCATACAACTCCCGACATGTACGCATAATTTGTAGACCTTTAGGGGAGAGTACGAGAGATTAGAACCCATAACAGTGACTTCCACTTCATTCAATATAGCAGTGAATTTTAATTTATGTCCCAGGGATTGAATCTGATACTGGGCACCAAGTAACCAAAAGCAGTCAGTGCGCCCTTGACAGTGGCGCACGCAGGGGGAGGGGGGACCCCCCCTCACCGAAATTTCTGAGGAGGCCCGCATCAGAAGGACCCGTATTCTGGCCCATAGTTGGTAGGGGCCCGGTCTTGGTAATGCCTGATCGAGGCAGAGGTCCGGACCGTGCTGGAAAAAGCGTGATATGGGGCTCGGTCAGGACAAAGACCCAGGACAAGATCCTTGCTTATTCTTGATGCGGGCCCGTTTCTGGTAGGGGCCCGGTCTTGATCAGCCCCGATTAAGGCAGGGGCCCGGTGCTGGCAGAGGCGTGGCATGGCACCCGGTCAGGACGAGAGCCCGGTCACAACAGGGCCCGGTCCTTGCATATCATTGATACAGGCCCATTTCTGGTAGGGGCCCGGTCTTGGTCAGACCCGATCGAGGCAGGGACCCGGTGCTGGCAACTGCGTGATATGGGGCCCGGTCAGGACCAGGGCCAGGTCACAACAGGGCCCCGCTCCTTGCAAATTACTGATACGGTCCCGTTCCTGGTAGGGGCCCGGTCCTAGTCAGGCCCGATCAAGGAATGTCAAATATATTTCCCTATAAGGCGAAAAAAAAACAAGAGACATTGGAAAAATACGCCTCCCCGAGCGCATCCCGGGATAATTTCTATTCCGTTCGCGAACGAAGCCTAGCGTAGTTTATATGGGACTTTGACGTCCCATGGCTGGGACCTTTAAACCTGCATAGGACACGAATTTGGCAGGTTAGAAAGAAAACATAACATCATATTTTGGACCAATTTCTAAAATTGCCTCAATCCTATGCTTGGCTCTTGATCTCGCATGTGATATCATGCATATCGCGTTATTCAAATTGTCAACCCTTATTTGTGATGTATGCGGAAACAATGTTTAATGCCTGCGTTACATATATATTTTCCTTAATTTCAGGTGGAGTTCTTGAGCACCGGAGTTCGCCCGTGTCCCTGGGACGAAGAGACGGTACTCAGCGCCCTGGATCACCGCACGCACACGAGTCGGCGGGTCTACGAGTAGTTGCGACAGCAGGGGTATCCCCTGCCAGGACTCACGACGCTTCAAGCCTGGCTGTCCAACTTCGTCGTCCGTCCTGACTCGTGCGAGCTGCAAGTGAAGCTTCTGAAGAAGCTGATGGAGCCGCTCTCTGAGCGGGACCGAGTCTGTACCATCATGTACGATGAGATAGACATCATGGGCCTGGCCAGCTATGACCAGCAGCTGGACCAGGTCCTGGGACCTCATCGACATCTCCAGCAGCTGATGGTAGGCGGCATATTCGCCGACTGGAAACTGCCGATCATGCTCTCCTTTGATCAGGCAGTTACGAAGACGATGCTGCTGGACGTCATCGCTGCCGTGGAGCGGGCCGGTGCCAGAGTCGTCGCGACCGTGAGCGACATGGGCGGCTCGAACCAGGGAGCACATGGAAGACGATGGGCATCACCCACGACGGGGAGACGTCCTTCGCCAATCCGCATAACCCGGCAAGGTAAGTGATGCATTATGCTTTTTTAACGTTGTTAATGAATTTAATTGAATGTGTATACGCATGTATTAATATGCTTAGGCATGTGTGTCATGTGCCTGTGCTTGGGTGCACTAACTGTATGTGTGTGTGCGTGTGTTTGCTCGTTTTTTGTCCGTTTGTTTTTTATGAAATTGATGGGCAGATACACCGTATAATTTAAGCGCATATACGTCATAGCCTGTAAGTCGTCACGCACCTTTATAGGTCCTAGTTTCGATTTCACCGATAACCTGGGTGTTAAAACGGCTAAATACTAATTTATAGACCGCAATACTGCACTGTTTCAGGCGAGTGTGGGTGATGGCAGACCCACCTCACCTGCTGAAACGGTTGCGCAACAACCTGCTGGACCACGGCGTAACCACCAGCAGAAAAGGCCGTCTGGACCGTGCACTCATGCGCGAGGTGCTGGCCGTCGATAGCGCGGTCAGCGACTACCGGATCCTCTACAAGCTGCACTTACAGTCGCACGTGGAGGTATGTTTGAACATCAGGGCGATTGAGTGTCGTCTGAAGTGACGCCTCACAAACTTTGCAGAGGCCGATGACTAAAATGCGTTGTAAGAGAAGTTGAATTGGATTTTGATCGTTTTTAGCAATGTGCTTTTAATGACCATACGAAAGATATAGATCGTTGGTGTTCTTTTTAAGGAGTTGTAAAAATTTCGCGGACTGTCAGCCAGACTCGTGCATGAATACCAGAGACGGATCTCATCAAAGGTCCCCCGGGACACATAATTAATTGATGTATCTAAGATTCCATTACATCTCTCAACAAAATGCTGCCATGGGTCTTGAATCCCAGAAGCATTATATAAAATTAGGATCATTTTGGATTTCACAGTATCCCATGGCTACCATAATGTTATTAAAAGTGTATCCATGATCTCAGGAAGTTTGGATCCGACAGGATCCTACGGTAAAGTTACGCGCAATTGCTGTATTTAAACAATGGTATCCACGCATTTAAGGCTCCTCAAATTGTATTTACGATAAATAATACAATACGTACATCTACAAACAGTGTCGGAAAAGTGGCATGTGTCACCATTTTTTCTGAACTTGGATGTTTTGTTCCACGACAGGTTTTGTTCTAAAGCTCTTTCGGTACACATTACTGCCAAGTGACGGGCATACACATGGCAAAAAGATGGCTAAAAATTTACATACATTATTCATGCACATACAACATAAACAATAGCATGCAAAGCTGGTGCACGAATTACGAATTATTGAGTTCAGCCGCTGGAAGAATACATATTTGATAAATTGTTTCACGAACTAACATTGTGGATTGTGGAACTACTTCACACCAATCACATCGTTGCTTCGGACACATCACAATATGCCGTATCTATCCCATTCCTGTCCATTTCTTCGTTTCCCATTGGCCCTGTGCTAACTTCACTTGTTGGCACTGCCGTTGCTCACGTGGTGGGTTCGACTCCCACAGCTGACTATAGCGCAATATCAGTCGGAAATGGAAACACCTGAGCAACCTGACCTGTCCTGCCAGATTCATGTCACCTCAGTTCCTATCTTCCTATCCAGTGTCATAAAAGTGACATATTTCTCCATTGAGTTTCGATGTTTGGTTTAATGCCAACCTGACTGCAGAGTGCAGTTTTTTTTTAGTCTGGGTGCTTGTCGTTTGCGAACATAAAACATGGCAGGAGAATATATACAAAGAATTGAAATGCATTTTACATACGCAATAACATACAAAGCTGATTTATGCATACACATAATTGTTCTGCCGCTGGCGAAAAATTCTGCGGAAAATTGTTCCGCGAACTTAGACTGTCAAACCCCTTCTCTGACACTTTCTACAAATAGAGTTCTGAGGCGGCTGATGTGTCCAGAGTTCAGAGGTGGGTCTGATTCTGGATCTGATCCCGATACATATTTTACCAAAGGAATCGATTCTGAATCCGATGTCAGGACACCTAGATTGCTTACTCCCGAATCCGATTAAATTGATTCCAACAGATCCAACTTGGTTCCACTCTTATAAATATTGATCACACATGTTGCACAAATGACACGAATGACAAAATTAGCCGTATTTCATATATTAAACAAGTATAATTAATATGCTCATTTTTATAGAATGCTTGAATAATTTCATGAACTTTGCTGAATACCTGACGTGGGCTGCAAAATCGTCACGGGTCTTAAATGCCGAATTTTAATCAAATGAGAAAAAAACGTTAATAGCTAGACGTACCTGGTATTGTAACGCATGAACGTATTGCAAGCTGATGTTATGCAATATGATGCACAGGGAAATTAATGTATTAAATTATATGTGAATATTATGTCATGTTTGGGAAAATTAACATTACATTGTCTTAGGTGAATACTATTGCATGTCTCTACCTAAATGTGATGAATTACTGGGCCAGGGACGTAGCAAGGAGGGGTGGCACGGGGATATGCCCCTCCCCCGAGCAAACCAATTTACACTAGATAAAATGCGATTGTTGGTTGACGACCCCCCCCCCCCCTCAGTTCAACAACATTGGCTGATAAGCGAAATTTTTGATCTACGTGCCGGGGGGAGGCCCCGCCGGAGAAAATCCTGGCTATGTGCATACTGGCCTACTGGGCACTTCTATTTATCCTCATTAGCTGGTAGCATATCGTCACCAACCCTTGCTTTAGCTATGCGTGCTCTAAGAAACAAGTTACCTTAAATAAAACTGGACTTCATGGTGAGGACGATTGAAACGGAAATAAAAAGAAATCGCTTGAACTGACCCATTGATGCAGATTCCATCGTTCGCTAAAAATGATTGTTCCGCCTGATTCCTATTACGCCCAGATGTCAACAGAATTTAGTCCTATTCCAAATAAAGTGCAAACGGAATCGATTCCGGAATCGGCGTGATTTTTTTATTTTACCGGATTCCGGAATGAAGCACAAGTCTGGCATACAATGACCTCAATATTGACGTGACCTTAAAGTGACTAATAATTGTCAGGTAATTTGCCACCAATTGTTTCTGGTCTCCACTCAGCATTTGTCGTCATCCATTCACATATTCTGTTGGTGTCTAACTATCATTATTTTCTAGGTCACCGGCATGGCACGCCAGAAGGTACGTCCGTGCTTCCAACTACTGAGCGCCTCGACTGCCAGCGCCCTGCAGCGGCACATCGCGGGGAAAGAAGAGGAGTCAAGGTTTATTCGTGTCGTTGATGAGGCGATGGATGTCCTCAACGCCAGCCACCCAGGGGACACCAAAGACCTTCGCAGAGGTTACCGTGCCAGCGATGACCAGGAGAGGGCACTCTCCGCCGCTGTGACGGAGGCCACGCTGATGCGTATCGGCACCGCAAACCGTATGTACCCCTATCAAAAAGGGGTGATAATCACTATCCGGTCGGTGCGCGGCCTGTAAAGGGACCTCCAGGCAGAGTTCGGGGACGTGTTCGTCCTAACTCGCCGGCTCACGCAGGACAGGCTGGAAGGGTTCTTCGGCATGGTGAGAGGCCGAGGAGGCTCCAACCAGAACCCCACGCCGACTGAGGCGAGATCGAGAATTCGGCTGCTCACCCTCCTGTTTGTCATGCAGCGAGGTATAAGTCCCATCTGCAGAGACGGTGAGCAGGCGGCAGAGCCGGAGTCAGCCGACCTGGAGCAGCAGCTGGAGCAGGTGCTGGAGGTGGAGGCAGCCGGAACATCCGACCTGACGGCAGACCTGTTTGAGTTCACCGGTCCGGTGGAGGAGGTGACAGCGGACACTGACAGCGAGGACGGGGAGAATGCTGACGAACTGGGAGAAGTGGCTGACCTGCTGCACCAGGCGGAGGCGTCCCAGTCAGCAGCATGCCGCCCTGCTGCGCCGTCGGCCGCACGTGACACAGTCACCGGCGTGTCCGCGACAGAGAGCGCCATGGCGTACGTCGCCGGGTACATCGCGCGGAAGAGGCCCGGCGACCGCTCTCTCGGTGCGCCATCTGCCTCGGCCGAGTCGGTGCCTCTCCAGGCTCTGTGGACCAGAGTGGTCAGTCTCGGTGGCCTGACGGTGCCCACAGAGGCATTTTACGCCACCTTCAAGGAGATGGAGGCGGTGTTTTGTGCGCACCATGCTCTGGAGCGCGATGGCTTGAGCCGAAAAGCTCACGTCGTCAGGGACTTTGTCGCGGTCCTCCAGGACAAGTTCCCTCACGTCCATCCTAAGATCCGCACCTCCTTCGCCCGCGTCCGGACCTTTATCAGGATGAACAACATCAACAGGGCCCGACGCGCTGAGTCTTTGGCACGGCGAGGTGCGAGGAAACGCCGGCACCACGCACAGTAGTAACTTCTGCGGCTGTCGTCCTGGCATCGAGTCTGCTGCTGGAGGTGCTGAACCGGCTCGAGTGGGGGCAGCTGGACTGTCGGTCGGTGCGACTGCAGGTCTACCTGCTTCTGCGGCTATTGGGCTGCGCGTGACCAGTTGGCGCGTGACCTTGTTCGGGGTCGGACTCCTCCTCGAGCTTTCGGCATGTCAGCTGAGTGAGCACTGGCGAGTGCGCCCGTGTGGCCAATACCGCTATTGTGAGCGTCGTGTTGGGGACGGTCGCTTTGCGTATTCCAAATGTCCAGGTTTGGTGGACTTGACAGTGTTGCTGCGTCTGTGTAAGGCTGTGACTCGACGAAGGCTTTTCTTGCAAAGGAGCTGTATTTTGCTGTTTAAATATATATGATTTGGAAAAAGCTAGTTTTTTGTTTGTAGTGAATAGGCTGGCCAGCTGTTGTGCTCATTCACCCATGTCATGGCTTTTAACCTGTTTTGTTTATATGTTTTTGTTGTCAACTTCTCGAGTACTGGCAGAATCAGGAGAGCTGCTTTACTTTGTACCGTAGGTCTGCTAAGGTACAAGCTAATTCCATTGTTCTGGTGTGAGTACACTTTTTCAAATGCGAATCGGCATCTGTTCAGCTCAATTTGGCATTTGGCATTTAAACCGACAGAAGACATTACTGTTTGACATATATGCATCTCACATCGGCGTAACACACTCCCGCGGGAAAGGGCATTTAAAATTGACAGTGCACTGTCGATTTGTAATGCCCTTAGCCGCGGGAGTGTGTTACGCCGATGTGAGATGCATATATGTCAAACAATCATGTATATTGTCTGCTGTTGTTTTATATGAGAAATGCCGAATTTAGCTGCACAGACGTCGATTCGCATTCAGAAAATGTGTATAACAGGCTGTGCAAGGCTAAAAATGCCGTTAGCGGTTAAAAGCTTAGGAATGTAACCACTAGCGGATCACCCTTACCCGAACCGGATCCGAACCCACCACCTCGCATTTGTGGTCTCATGAGTCACACTCACAGGGAGACAGACAGATGCTCTTAAAATAGTGAGATA
>VOPJ01010038.1:0-13202 GCA_014673585.1 Semibalanus balanoides
ACCACTTAGACGAAAAATAAGATGGGCCCCTCAGCCCAAGGGGGGACCCGCGGGTGGTCAGGGTCCCCCTTTGTATACGCCCTTGCTTGACAGGGGTTCGCGTCCTTCTCGGTCCGGGCGTGTTTTCTTTCTTTCATCAGCTGCCTGAGGTCCTCGTCTTCTCCAATCCAGGGACATGGTGGATGTCGTACCTGTACTTTGTGAGAGCCATATGCTGGTCTATCAGGCCATTTCCACACGGACAGCCAGGCGTCGTACTTCTCGCCCGGTGACGGCACGTTGTACACATATGTCCAGTCTGCGGTCAGCAAGTCAAGGCAGAGATGGTCTTGATTTAGGTGTTTTGTTGATCGAAAAGTGATCTCGCGTGGCTGGCGTCGGACTCGAACTCCCGTCACACACGCGAGCAGCACCGCTATAGCTCCCGATACAGCACCGCCCAGCAGGAGAGCGGCTCACCGAAAGTAGGGGGACGTAGGCATCCTGAAAAAATAGTATTTCCATGCAAGATGCAACCCTATAGACGTAATATTAACACGCGCCGAGGAGGAGGGGGAATCCATCCGCAGCGCCGCCATTTTTTGCATACCTGTTCGAAAATTATCAAACCACATCATGTGAAATTATTGGCATTAAGTCACCTAAGGTCAGGTCACCGGACCAGGTCAAGTGACGAACCCACCTCCAAAATGTTTGCGGTCGTACCGAAGTCACAGTTTTGGGCCGATCGGTTTCAAACTTTAAGGATTTAATAAGGTCATAAGCAGTGGCAGATTCAAGGGGGGTCACATGGGTTATGACCCCCTCCCCTTGGGCCGTGAAGGGGCATCACCGCGTCGGGACACCAGGGGCACCAAAATAAAGCAAAATATCCGTGCCGCGTAGCGACGCGGATTGTTTTGTTTTGCGTGAAGGGGCACCATCGCGTTGAAGGGGCACCATCGCGTTGCTTTGCGTTTCCCTCGCCCTACGGGAGCGTTTTTCACCTTCGCCCTACGGGAGGGGGGCTGACAGCCCCCTGCTAACTTCCAAATCAAGAATGATGGAGCAACGCGAAAAAAAAACATGTTGCCTGTCACGTGAGAAATCTGATGGTTATCATTTTTTCAGGTCAAGTGAAAGACCTAAAATCGACTAAGCAAAAAAAAAAAAATGCTCATACCATCGCAATTATTAAAGTTATGAAAATAAAATGAATTGGTTAGCGTCAGGTTGTTGGTCGTTGAATAAGCTATCTGACCAGATATCATTTTTAGGTCAGGGTCAGTTAATGACCTCTTAAGTTACGAAAATCGTTACCATATACGAGTATTGCTATAGGCGATTGCTTTAGCAACCTCGACACGCTCACGTCCAGAATAGCGATTAGAAAACTTATAAATTAGAAAATTGTATATGCAAATAAAAAGGCATGTTCCTAGACCAGTTTTGACTTTTGGCTACTGAATACAGCAAAAAAAAATGTTCGTATCTGGTCAACAAAAGTAAAAGAAAAAAATGACGTCATAAGTTTCTTACACCTAGGAAGGGAAGCCAATCTCAATCCCAAGCCCAACTCAGTCAAAAATAGAGTTTTTGCTTTGAAATCTGGTTTGAATATTGCTTATGATCAGTTCTCCCATATATATTCCGGTTTTAAAGTAATCTTTCAAAATTTAGATTTTGTGGTGATTTTTCAACTTTTTTCCTTTTGGGGTCAAACACTTTTTTTTTTAAATTTGAAATTGCCGTTTAAAAGAAAAAAATACTTACGTCTTCTCAGTTTTTCGTTTGCAATTTGCTGCAAAAATCTGTTCTCTATTATTTTTCAAACATTTACAGTTTTTACGAACATAACGTCATCAAAACGTCATAATTTCCAAAACAAATTGACCAATTTCAACCAAATTTAGACAGGAAATGCATAATTGATGTACACTCTGCTACTGAAAGTTTCAGAAAGATGCGCAGAAGGTGTAAAAAGTTATTCAAGAAAAACATCTGGGGGGAGCCTGTCAGGCGTAGAGTAGGGCGAGGGTTAACCCGCGCGGCGTAGGGGGGTAAATATTACCCCCTTCCGTATTTCCGCAATAACTTGAAAACGGTAACAGATAACGACGTCAATAGTTTTCAGTACCTTATCCAGCATCAATTACTCCTACTAAAAAAAATCATTTATACAAGTCAAACTTTGAACATAATTGACGTTGTTGATGCGTCATGTCATGCCATTTTGTGAATAACGATTAAATGTTTATTTTGCATCGTAAAAACATAGCTTTAAAGGCAAATCGCAAAACGCAAAACTGTATTATAAGAAGGGAAACAATTCTCTACAAAGATGGCAGTTTCGAGAGGATTTCCATGTTTTTGTTTTGAACCCCCAAAATAAAAATAAAAAATGAATTTTTTTTTTCAGGAAAATTTTCCCCCCAAAATTTGAAACTTTCCAAGTATCTAAAAACCGAATATATATTATATGAAACCAAGTGTTAATCTGAATACCCAGACAAATTTCAAAGTAAATAGCTTCATTTTCAGAAGTGACTGATGAACCTCCAACATAAAAAAGAGGTAACGACGTCCAATTTTTCAAAAATAAACGCCGTTTTTTTTTTTTTTTTTTGTTTAATGTTTTTTTTTTTTGGATTTTTCTGACCTCTCATATAGTATAAATGTCATTTTTGTTGTTATGAGACAAAACTAACCTAAAAATATGCAATTGTTTATCAATTAGCATTTTCATGTACCTAGATGACCTAATCTTGACCTTTACGGGCGTCAAGTTTGTAAAAATACTGTTTCTTATCATTCTACGGCAAAATAACCCCTAAAACAACGAGTCACAAAGGCTTGGCTTGACCTCTTCGTGACAGTTGGACCATTTGTGCCTGACCTTGACCTACATTTGCATGCAATTTCAACTTACTTAAATTTTGCAATAGAGTATTAGCACCTTTGGAGCTTATTTGCACCTGACAGTCTTAATCAAAGATATTATAATGAAGTATTATGAACCATTGAACTCAAATTAACTCGAACTTTCCATAGACCGACCGTGTGACCTACATTTTACCTCCTAACTTAAAAATTCGGGTATGCATTCATTTTGTCATTAGAGCTTCGTTCGCCCCGCCGCGTTGTCTCGCTGCGGTTATTGGTTCGGAGATAAGAGAGGGTAATATTTACCCCTCCCACGCCCGCGGGTAAGGGCACCACCAAGGGCACCACCAAAACAAGCAAAAAAATCCGTGCCGCTATCCAGCGCAAATGTTTTGATTTGCGTGAAGGGACACCACCGCGATGCCCTGCGTTAGGGGCACCACCGCACCGGGGCACCACCAAAATAAAGACAAAAAATCAGCGCCGCTACCGCAACTTATTCAGTGTTCTTTGAACCATGATGGGCATCACCGCGTCGGTGCAGTGTACGAGGGGCACCACCTTGTTATATGGCTTTAATTTGGGTACCACCGCGCCGGTGCATCAGGGGCACCACCGCACCAGTATACCAGGAGCACTACATTGTCATATGACCTTGGGCACCACCGCGTTGCATCAGGGGCACCACTGCGCCGATATACCAGGGACACCACCGCACCAGCGTACTACACAGACCGCGCCGGCGTACCAGGGCCAAAACGGCGCCGGTGTACCAGGGGCAGGGGTGCACCACCGTGCCGGTATGCGGCACTGTGTGGCGAGGGGTGGCACCGGGCACCGTTCCCCCTTGAATCCAGGAGGATGGGGGAGGCCCTCGTGTCCTGGTGCCCCCATAACAGTGCTGAAAGCCTACCTATTTTAAGCGAAATGGTGCAAAATTAATAGATAAAACGTGACACACTTGTGTCCTGATAATTCCTGGATGTCGCGATGTTTGTTGACCATATTTTTTTCTTCTTCAGAACGAACCTATAGGAGCCGTTTTTTCTAATGTGTTTCGTGGCTGAAATCATAAACCATTAAAATTGGTAAGTATCTGCACCGCAAAGCTGTTATATTTTGGATAACAAAAGAAAAAACACTCAATTTGTCCACCTGCCTCCCAAATTTCCTTCTTTCTCTTTGCTGAAGAATCATTGAGTAAGGCGCATTGTGCCCTGCTATACATATAATCTTAGAACCTTCATTATAGCCTAGTTATCCAACCAAACAATAAGCAAAAATCGCCCGTACGTCCGCTACGCAGCGGCAAACTCAATCAGTGTTCTTTTCCAGCAGTTAGCTATCATGGGTTGCCCAAACCCCGAACCCAGAATCGCCAGCCGAAAAGTCATGAACACCAAGCCCAGACCCAGACCAGACCCCATTCAAATTCAAACAATATTATAACCATGCCCATTGGATCCATTCAGAATAAGGCAGATAATATTTTTCACAAATTTGCAAGCCAACCCTAGCATGTTGACTTTCATAATAGCCGTTCCACGATGGCTTATTTTGCGCGAAATGTTTTAAAACATTTTAAAATGTTTTAAAATATTTAAGTAGTAGCCGTCTCCACGATGGACTAATTGGCGAGAAATTTTTTAGCCCTCGCCCTACGGTCCCGTAGGGCGAGGGTTAAAACATTTTTTTGTAAATTAGTCCATCGTGAAAGCGGCTACTACAAAAAAAAAACAGTAAAAAAAAAATGTTTTAAAACATTTCGCGCAAAATAATCCATCGTGAAAACGGCTAATATCAACGAGAATTCATATTAGGCACCTGTGTGTTGCTGCTGATTTGATTTTATCGAACACTTTGCAGTCAACATTACCATATTGGATCAGGCCTAGAATCAGATATCGTTTAAACAATATTACTGCCCTATTACTTACCCGATTTATTGTTGTCACATAACTGGCAAAGTGTATTGTTTAAGTGTCCTCAACGAGCTCTGTGTAACCAATAACCTGCAGTGACGTTAGGATTTATTGAAGATGCATTGAATGACCCGATACGGGCTTTGCAACTGAACAGTCCAATGGAGCATCGTGGAGTTTTTTCATCTTTTTTGCCATAGAAGATCCACGCTAGTATGAGATGCGACATTTTCACAGCTTGGGTGCCGTAAACCTGACCTTGGCAGTTCTGACGTCTGTGAGACAAAATTCCCGCAATGCCGCTTATGGTTCATCCCGATAATATATGACTTCAGGCGGTGCAGAGGGATCAGAACATGGAAATCAAGAAGGAAGTCGCGGGTCTCTTCAAATCCATCCGACAATAGCAATACCATCGAGAAGTGGCAGGTATCTCGTCATTTAGGCCACCTCCAATGAATCTAAGCATCACTGGTTACGCAGAGCTTGTTGATGTGCCAAGCCCAGAGCATGGGCGTCAGTGGCGGGGGGGGAGTGACCTGCCCAATATGCTCAGATTTCAATATTACACATATGGACGTTGCATGGAAAGATTCAACTTCAAGATGCCTCCGCCCCCCAACTTCGAGTTGGTGGCGCCCTAAGACCGGCATAGGGTAGAGTAAAGGACACTTAACCCCAATATGTGAAAGGCCTTAGTGACACAAAACTGGTCTGGTTTGAACATAGCCCACTGCCGACAGGCAGCCCATGTCACACCCAATCCATTAATCATCATCATCATTTATTTCTAAAAGCACTCCATTCAACGTGGCTTTTACGGCTTAGCGTCAAGTTACAGGCACAGACATTACAGACATTTGTAAAATATAAACACATGATCGGGCGAACAATTTCTAAAATCCTAAAAGTTCTTCCTTCATTAAAATCGACATTTCGCTTCATACTCGCTCACTGTTTAGTTCACTGGCTGTGATTCACTGGTCTGAGCCGAGTGAGCCACTGTCTGGTGCTTTTACGACATTTATGCGGACAGCTTTAAGTATATCCGCTAGACTACTTGTAGGGCGTTCTTCCACCGGATCGTGCGGGACACGGCGAAGTGGAAAGAATTTCGAGCATATCTCATTGTGCTACCCGCTGCGTAGGCTGAGCTCGTACCGCGTCGGGTCGCCACGCGTCTCCCTAGCCTCGACAGTTTTCACTCCTGAAGTAACAGTATACACTCTCTCGCTGAGGCTAGCCGGCGCCCCGTGTGGTCAATCATTACAGCAGCTCTATAGTGCATGATTGCGCCACAGCGCGCCTCTGCAGCAAGTCATCAACTCTCGGCCACTCCAGCTCAACGCAACATTCGGTGATACGTGGGCGGAAGTCTCGTGCCCTGTGTAACAATTTTGCGCAACAGTGAGTTCACTAACCTTTTGAAATCGATTTTATTGGGTTATGCCACAGCCGGCCCATTACTGTAATCAATATGATAGATGGGGAGAAACAAAACTAAAGCCCTCCAATAATCATTATTCTTTACTCTCTTCGAGTTCGCAGGCGAGAGTGTGAGGCGAGAACACATTTTTGATAGTGTCCCCCCATTTGTCGGTGCGTAGCATCGCGTATAACTGATCGAGATTGCGCTCAAATGTGAGTTTGACTTGTCGACGATAACCCCAAAGAACTTTAACAGCAGCCGATGGATGGACTCTGAGCTTCGACCAAATCGGATATAAAAATTGTGGTTCATCTGGCGTCTTCTGGGCACCTCTCATAAAGCACTAAATCGTTCTTTTCGTGGGATATAATTTTGAGACTGGTTTGCCATGAACCATCGCATTGTCCTCAGTTATACCGGTGTGCTCCACCCCCGCTCTGACAGATCTAGGAGTATTGGGTCTCTCCCCGCATGGAGAACTAGTACGTCGTCGGTGTACAATATAACCAATTTACTATCAAAGTTGAAGGTAAGACGGTAAGATCGTTTGTTAAAGATTAAAAAAATAGGATGGTCCCAGCAGTGACCCCTAGACCACGCGTGAGTGATGCGAGTACAACGATGCTCCCCGACCCCCAATCCTTGTATATCGACTCTCAGAGCCAGGTCACGGACCAAGTTGGTCCTTGGTATGCCAGTACCACGCAACAGGCCTCTTGCCTTCGACTGCGAAGTCGGTATGCTGGACCGCTGTCGCAATGGATCATCGTTATTGTGGTGTCTAGCATAGTAGTTGAGGGGCACACCCACACTCTCGACCTCTGTCAGTAGCTGGTCCATCAGGTATCCGAAGCCAGCATCCAGCCATCGCGCCGACTCGGTGGAGCGTCCCGGCCGATAAACCATGTATTGCATCGTTCTTGTTGTAGAATGGCAGTTGTGATAGAGACAGGTATTTCTAAAGTTGGTGCATACCAATCGTCTCTCCGGGCTAATTTGCTTGTATGGACTACTGGAAGTATAGGAGGACGGGCGGTAATTGCTCGGTTCTGTCGTGCTTCCGGATTTATGGAGGAAAACTACAGTAGCCTGCCTTCCACTCTCCGGGCCAGCACTCTGATATTAAGCGACGCGTTCACGACTCAGAGACATGCCGAGTTCGCGATCACAGGCCAGCGTTCATACGCACATGGTGATGTCACGCCCGTCGCCTCTCCGCAAGCTCCCTAGATTGATGGACATTTCGCTTCAAGCGCTGCGGAGATGCTCAGGCAACGTAGCCGGGTGACGCGATAGGCCACCGGCCACCACACACGGTGGGCGGGGTGGGAGGGGCTCCGACTCGCGCTTTGGGCGCGTAACGCCGCTCAACCCCCGTCCACTGAGGCAAAGTAGCCGTTTGAGCTTATCTGCCCCACCCGCTTGTGCTGTCGGCGCATTAGGTAACTGATGTTACTCCTCCTACTTCGTTGCGATCAAAAAAAACGCCGGATGTCTTTCCACGTTAGTTTCCGCGAATACCGATATGACGTCATGAAAAAAAAATGATTGGCGCGACACAAAGCACTTTTAACGTTGTTTCGGCACGTTTGTAGTCGCATTGCTCTGGCGTAGGGTTCTCGCTTGTTGCAGCGCGGGACAGGTCTCTCTCCCCGCCATAAGGAGCACGCACGGTGTCATGTGTCATTTAACCACGGGCACGGCGGGTGTCGAGGTTTTATCCTGATCGTTGGCATGTGGTGGTCTATCACGGGCGTCCACACCCCCAGCCAGGCGCTCCACTTCGCTGCCGGCTCGGTTACGCCGTATACTGCGGCCCAGTCAGACAGGAGCAGGTCCAGACACAGCGCGTCCGGCTCGAGAGATCTTGTTGATCTTACGGTGATCTCGGCCGGACGGCGGCGCTCCCGTCTGAGCGTCGTTTCCGCGATCACGATGTCGTTGTAAAAGAAGCTGACGACATGGGCGGCCGCAACAAAGTAGAGCCCGATGAGGCGGACACCGCCTGAGTTGGAGAGTGACGTCACACTTATCTTCAGGTGACCAAAATGCGATTCGCCCGGTGGAGATGGTGAGGCGAATGGCAGCAAGTGGCGTCCAGCATTGGCGGATAAAGAACGGCCAATTATGTTTATTTGGGTTAGACAGATCACCCCACCCCCAAAATAAATATTATATTAAAAAACACACCAGACTCCTTTGTTTTGCCAAAAATGAATTATATCAAAACACACTTACCAGCCAACAACATTATCTATAATGGCTTCAAAGTTAGGGAATGGGTTACATTTTACTAATTCCAGTCGTTCTGAGCCCTGAGGTCATTTCCCCGATGCCCGCTTCTCTCAATGGATCTGCAATTAGGTAAGAAGGTAAGAAAGGTAAGAAGCGAGCCAAACTGTTTCCTCAATATGCCTACGAGATGCTTACGATGATGTGTTGCAAATTAAAGTGTACGTGTCCTGTTGCCTGATTTGTATGGATACCACTGCGTCCTTTCCCTTCACCGTCTTATCCCCCACCCTAATGGGGGAAGTGGGCAACGGGTCAGACGAAAAACCGAACGGCTTCTGTGTATGCCTTTCACGATGCCTTTCATTCACTTTGATGAAATAACCACCTATTTCCTTCAAATCAGGCCGTTATTTGTATATTTGAGTGTGAGTGCTTACCACGCTATCTATTGGGAAATGTAGAACTAGCCGACATTATAAAGTTAAAATGACAATTTTGACCAAATGGGAAGAGATAGAAAGAAGTGGTTTGCGGTATACGATTACAAACAATTGACCTCTCATTTTATACATCATTTTGTAGAACATCTTACATCTCATCTCATTTTTCATTTCTCAACATCTCATTTTTGTAGTATCTTTGCCAAATGTCGAAATACTGATTTTTCGCCGAAGTTGGAAAATTTAAATCGCCAGGCGCGGGCGAAATATTTTCGAAAATATTGATTTTGATGGGCCCATCGTGTTCAGCATTCTAAAACAATCTAAATCCGACTGGACCCAATAGATATTCGAAAAAGTGTAAAAAGTGGTCACCCTAACATGGGGGTTCCTAGAGCGAAGTCCTAAATTGGGAAAATCTTACCTTTGATGACCTCTGGCATGACATGATAACTGTATTGGACACTTAATTTTCGGCCTCTTATTGTAGAGCCGAAATTGAAACGGAGTTGTTAAGCTGATACACTAATGTCTCGGCTCGTGCAAATGCGAGTCCAGCACCGTCATTCAATGTTTTGCTTAGAAATAAGAGGCCAAAAATTTAGTGTCCAATCCAGGTATCATGTTTTCTGTGCTTCTGGTAACCTCAATATTGTCCTGACATTAAAAAGACCGGATCCCGACCGGATTTCGATAGAGCTTGTTTAACGCCATTGTCCACTTGTCTCTACGTTGCGTGGTTTTCGAGATCATGGGGAGGGGGAATCTGCCTTCTCTCCAGGGCGTGCAATTATCGAGTGGCCCTCCAGGGCGCGTGTTTTATCAAGAGGCCCTCCAGGGCGTAACATGTTATCAGAGGCCCTCCAGGGCGTACATTATCAGAGGCCTCCATGGGCGTGCAATTATTAGAGGCCCTCTCAGGGCGCGTGTTTAATCTCAGAAGGCCCCTCCAGGGTGCGTAGCAGTTATCCAGAAGGCCTCCAGGGCGCGTGTTTACAGAAGCCCTCCAGGGCGTACAGTTAATCAGAGCCCTCCCAGGGTGCAAACTATCAAGGCCCTCCAGGGCGTCATTACAGAGGCCCTCCAGGGCGTAACAGTTATCAGAGGCCCTCCAGGGCGTGCAATTATTCAGAGGCCCTCCAGCGGCGTGCAATTATCAGAGGCCCTCCAGGGCGTGCAATTATCAGGGCCCTCCAGGGCGCGTTTTTATATCAAGAAGCCCTCCCAGGGCGTAACAGTTATCAGAGGGCCCTCCAGGGCGCGTGTTTATCAGTAGGCCCTCCAGGGGTGCAATTAATCAAGGCTGGCCCCTCCAGGGCGCAGTGTTTACTTCAAGAGGCCCTCCAGGGCGTGCAATTCTCAGAGGCGCTCCAGGGCGCGTGTTTAAGTCCGAAAATATTGGACGAGATGCGTTCGTGTTGGGAATGGGAGCGGCCCCCTCCCCACCATTTCGACGCCCATTTGGACGCCGGAGATGGCCAGGCAAAGTTGTATTTCATTTTCCAAATATATTTGAGCTGTTCATGTGCAATTGGACTGTGGAATATGCCTTATAATATTTATTTTAGGAAATGCACATGAGGTGACATCAAAGTAAGTTTGAATATTAACATTCGCCTTAGTGAGCGTGGGGGTGGGGATTTTGACTTCACCCTCCCTGAGGCTGGTCAGAAATACCGGGAAAACGGCGATGCACAGCGCCGCTAAATTTAGTACAGCTATTCTGGCATCAATTATCCACATTTTGTAAAGGTTTGACCCCAGGTCATCTTAAGTCAGATCTCACCAGGTTACGTCAACTGTCAAGTGACCTTACCTATACAAATGTTAGTGGTCGTGTAAAAGCCACAGTCTTTGTTCGAGATATTCGAAACTTGCAGGATTTATAAATGTCCTGGCTTCTGAGTACCAACATTGTTTTTTTTTTTGCATCGGTGACCCAAGGTCAGGTAAAGTTCCTGACCTCCCCATTATAAAGTGAGTGGGAAAATATATAAAAATGCTTCCTTTCAAGGTAATATGCATTGGATCAAGCCAATTCCTTCAGAATCATGTTATTTTAGCTCATTTTTGATGATTCATGTGCAATTGCTGCTAAGTGACGTCTGCGAGGTCATCTGAGGTCATCAACACTTATTTGCCTATACATCATGATATAATAAAGATATATATGTGCAGATGACACCACTGTGTTTGGCTCGTTGAGTCGCATTGCCTCACATGCAACAAGACCTACCTGGTTCACCAAATGACCTTGACCTGAGGTAAAATGTTGGAGTTGACCTAACCAGTTCGCCATCAATATGTTTCAAATTTACGAGAAATACTCGATGGTGTAAAATTATTGCCTTATAATAAACCGATTCAGAGTTGTTCACGCAAAACGTTTGAGGAAAAATGTTCTCGTGACCTTTGCTCATTGCTGACCTCTGCAGTATAAACTACTGGTCTGAGCTTAAACTGAGAATACCGTAGCCATTTGCATTGTTCAAGAGCTTTCTACATTTGTTCTCTCTCGTTTATTCCTTATTATCAAAGTTCCAGAGATAATTGAGGGTGCTCAAAGCTAAGTCTTAAACTGAAGAAATGGTGACGTTTGGTTACCTCAATATTGACCAGAGCCCCAAACCCAAAGTATCTTCAAATGTCCATGTCGAGAGCTTTCAATATTTGTTTTGCCTCTTCCTAGCCCCGTTAGTTTTCGCGTTAAAGGTGGAGCATTTTGACCCCCCTCCCCCTGCCAGAGCGAGGCTGACTCAGAGGCCCATCGTGGCGCGGGTTCATCTGAAGCCACACCACTTCATGTCGGAGTCACATGTCGGCGGTCACATGTCGGCGGTCACATGTCACATGTCAGTCACATGTCGGCGGCCCAGTCACAGGTATGCGCATAGCTTCCGGTTGCTCGATTTATCCCCACCCAACCCTACACTCCGTTTCGGCTACTCAGCGACCACACCGCAGCGCCGCGCGGCACTGCGTGCCAGTCCCGCGTCAGCGTAAATTTTATTCCAGACCGCTACTCGCCACTATATTGGGAAAAGTGTGCATCTTAGGAATTTTTACACGGGACTTAGTGCGGGAACCCTCGAATTAGGCCTTAGTTTGTTTGAGTCCTGTTTGAGGCTCATTTGCCGGTTTCTGTACGCCGATAGCCGGACATAAGTAATAAGTATGTCCAGCTATCGGCTGCGGGAGCCGCGGGACCACCGGTGACCACCCGAGCTGCGGCACCGCCGGTGACCACCCGAGCTGCGGGAAACGCCGGTAACCACCCCGAGCTGCGGCACCGCCGGTGACCGTCCGAGCCGCGGGAACGCCGGTGACCATCCGAGCTGCGGCACCACCGGTGACCATCCGAGCTGTGGGAACGCCGGTGACCACCCGACCTGCGGACCGCCGGTGACCATCCGAGCTGTGGGAAAGCCGGTGACCACCCGAGCTGCGGGACCGCCGGTGACCACCCGACCTGCGGGACAGCCGGTAACCACCCGAGCTGCGGGAACGCCGGTGACCATCCGAGCTGCGGGAACGCCGATGACCATCCGAGCTGTGGGAACCCGGTGACCACCGTGCTGCGGGCACCCGCCAGTGACCACCGTGACCATCCGAGCCTGTGGTTTAACGCGGTGACCACCCGTGCTGGCGGGACCGCGATGACCGTCCGAGCCGCGGGAACGCGGGTGACCACCGAGTGGCGGGAACGCCGCGTGACCACCCCGAGCCTGCGGGAACGCCGGTGAACCATCCAAGAAAACCTAAAAAAGAAGGAATAGAGCTGTGGGAACGCCGGTGAACCACCCGACCTGCGGACCGCTTGGTGACCACCGTGCAACCCAACACTGCCACGAGCCATCGGGCTGGTCAGTCAGTTACTGTCTATGGGTCTGTTTCCGTGGCACCTTCAACTTGCCCCAACTGCCTCCAGCCTCCTCTAACTTCCTTCAGTCTTTCCCGCGGCTTCTCCAAGCTGCTCAAAGCTCATCCAACTTCGCTCGAAACCTCCTCTAAACTCCTCCAACCTACTCCCAAATTCGAGGTGAGACAACCGGAGGAGGCTGAAGGAGTATATTTATGACAATTTCGTAACATGTATGATGTACCCAGGCACTTGAGTGCGCAAGAGATGTGTGGGACAGAGATGTTGTAGTAGGCAAGGCAAAAACTCAGTGAAAAAGCGCAGGGTCGCAAACGCGCATTGTCCACCCGACAATTAACCGCAAAGTCCAGTGTAAAAAGTCGCTATATTGTCCACTTTTCGCCAGAGGTGGCGAGTAGCGGTCTGGAATAAAAATTACGCCCCGCGTCATATCG
>VOPJ01010041.1:0-34491 GCA_014673585.1 Semibalanus balanoides
CTTGCCGCGTCAGGGGTGTCGTGTGACTAAGATCTGCGGCCGAGCGCGGTAGGTGGCGACACGGCCGCAGCGACAGGCGGCGCCACTGTGCGTACTCGGCGACCGTTGCCATGGTAACAGAATCCTGAATAGCACCTCCACTTCTGCGGGTGCGCTGACCGATTACGCTGAAATTTGGTGTGTGGTTAGAGATCTCACTACTGGCCGTGTGGATTTTAGATGACAAGCAGACCAAAAAAAGAAACCCGATTTCTTTGCTATCGGGTTTCTACAGTGTCGCTCGTCCTTCGCCGATTAAGGCGTCTTCCTGGTAACGAGATCATAGAAGAACAATGCTGCGCTGTCCTGCCGCCCCACCCAGCAGTCGGCTACTCGCATCGCCCTGTCATATAACCTGACATCTGACCTGTCATCTGATCTGTCATCTGACCTGTCATCTGACCTGTCATCTGACCTGTCATCTGACCTGTCATCTGACCTGTCATCTGACCTGTCGCCTGACCTGTGTCCCCCCCCCGCCAGGTGGACAGTCTGGTGGCCGAGATGACTGTAGCCGTGTGCGGTGCCATCCACAGCCGATCACCGGCGCGGCTGGTGCGGGCCGCCGTCACCACCCTCGTCACCATCACCAGCACGCTCCGCTCCGGCGCGCTGGTCGACTGTCCTCACATTCAGCGGCTCTATGGAAGAGCCGGGCAGCTGCAGCTGCAGAAACAGGTGAGATGGAGCTGCGGCAGCTGCAGGGACAGATGAGATGGAGCTGCAGCAGATCAGGTGAGATGGAGCTGCGGACAGCTGCCAAGAGATTACAGGTGAGATGGAGCTGCGCGCAGTGCAGAGATTCAAGGTTGAGATGGAGCCTGCGGCAGCTTTGCAGGAAAGAACAGGTGGAGATGGAGCTGCGGCAGCTGCAACGAGACCAGGTGAGATGGACTGCGGCAGTGGAGAGCATGAATGAGATTGGAGTGCCGGCAGCTGCACTGAGAACCACGGCGGCTGAGATGGGAGGCTGCGGCAGAGCTGCCAAGATGACGGTGAGATGGAGGCTGCGGCACTGCAGAGACAGGTGAGATAGGGCTGCACGGCAGGCTGCAGAGTTACAGATGAGATCGGAGCTGCGGGCCAAAGCTGCAGAAGATAAAGTGAGATGGAGCTGCGGCAGCTTGCAGAGACAGGTGAGATGGAGCTTTGTCGAGCAGCTGGCAGAGACGGTGGGGATTGGAGGCTGACCGGCACCCGCTGCGGAGACAGGTGAGATGGAGCTGCGCAGCCTGGCAGAGACAGGTGAGCTGGAGCTCGCGGCAGCTTGCTGAGGACAGGTGAGATGGAGCTGCGGAGCTGCCAGAGACAGGTGAGATGGAAGGCTTGCGCGACAGCTGCAGAGACAGGTGAGATGGAGCTGCGGCAGCCTGCAGGGACGGTGAGACTGGGAGCTTCAAGCGCGCAGCTGCAGCGCAGAGACGGTGAGATGGAGCATAGAGACGCAGCTCTGGCAGAGACAGGTTGAGATGGAGCTGCGGCGCTGCACAGAGACAAGGTGAGATGGACGCTGCCTGCAGCTGCGAGGGACCAGTGTGAGATGGATGCTGCGGCTGCTTGCAGAGATCTTCTTAGTGATGATTCTGGGAGCTGCGGCAGCTGCAGGGACAGATGAGATGGAGCTGCGGCAGCTGCAGGGATCAGGTAGGGAGAAGCAACATGACGGTGCTGGCCAGGGGATACGTAGGAAACTTGCACTCTCGATGGAACAAGCTGACCGTACTCATGTCGAGCGCGTATTCCGCGAAAGGTTGAGTGAAAGCGAATAGTCGAGAAAATCCAGCTCCCAAGTGTTTTTGGTATAGACGACAGCTATCGAGACGAGCATGGCAATTGAGACACGCACCAGCGCAGGTTAACCCAGAAGAATTGGAAAGCATAAAGATGAGTCATCTAAGGCAGGAGTGGTCATCCATCAGTCATTCCAGTGCACTGTGTTCTCTAACACCATTTATTCTCCGATACCGCCGTGTGCGGTGTGTAGGAGTAGCGATAACTGGAATCGGATCAGCTCGGCCGGACGGGAAACGCAAGCCAAAGACGATGCTTGTCAGTCCATAATTAGCGTCGTCCCTGAATATTGTCATTCAACTTATTCACCAGGCACCAATACTACAATGTGTAAAAATGCCTTGGTTTATTCAGACGGAGTGAGTGAGGCCGCGAAGCGGCCTCACTAACGTAGTCTTACAGATGGGAAAATCCGCCTTCACTGTGCTTGCCTTGCTTTGCTGCATACGATAGCATTGCGTGTTGTTGTTTTAAGCGATCACACTCATGACGGTTCTCAACTGCGACTGATTAGGTGCGCACTAAAAAGTATCACTCCACAGTAACTTAGTTGGACGTAAATTAAAAAATTGGTATTAGGACCCAAGGGGGTCCAGAGTACGATCATGGTCAGGAATAGGACGTGCTATCTCGTACTTCGCCGATAGCGAGGCGTGACATGATTTAACAGCATTAGGCTTCCCTTTTACAATTTGCCAAGTTATCGAGACTTTCTTATAAGGAATACTATCAAAGTTGCATGTCAAGAATAAAGGTTTGAGCGTTTTGATATTTCACGATTGTGTTTTTTATCAAAATTGTCAAGCCTACAACCCAACGGTTTCTTCCTAGTTAATTAGCCAAAGTATGTTCAACGGCCGCCACCGACTACTTTATGGTAATAGTACCCGACAGTAATTTGCCGCGGCGTTCGAAATATGACAAACTCGGGGCCATGGCACGGGATCTTGCTAGTGGGGAACAAGTAATGCGGTTTAAACCATTACGAGATAAACATATGAAGTTTTGTTGATCGAAAACAAAAGCGTCTATAAATGTCGCGAGATGCCTGAGCAAATATTCCTGCGTATAAATGATATATTATGATGTGTATTTTTTAGTGTATTGTCTGTATTTCTAACATGTAAAGTGTAGTTGTTGTGGTATTTTTTTGTTTTAATTGTGTATTGTAGTGTATTTTCCTAGTGTATCAAAACAAACTTTGGAGTAACCGATCAGTATATGCCTGGTATAGGCTTACGTGAAAATATTTCACCACCACCTACAACAACAGAAACTGTCATCATCCATAAATAAACAAAATCCATACCAGCCGAATGATAGAAACACGTGCTTTGAACTTCGGATTCACTTCAACAGGTGAGAACAGAAATAAAAATAACTAAATGCACAGAAAGGTGCAGGTAAGCGTTGTTTTAACTATTTCGCAACACCAACAACAATGATTTTTGCTATCCAGTTGCCCGGACGAAATGAAACAAACTCGCTCCGCTCTGCTTCTGCCATGCATGCTTTCTAGTCAGCACCAAATCAGGCATGTTCGGGAAGGATTCCACGGCGCCATGGCTTAGTTGGTAAAGCGCCTGTCTAGTAAACAGGAGATCCCGAGTTCAAATCTCGGTGGTGCATTTTTTTAGTCCACCACCGAGAAGTAAGAGTGTCTATGACTCACCGAGAGGCCTCTTAGTACCTCTCGGTGGTGGACTAAAAAGGCACCACCGATATTTGAACTCGGGATCTCCTGTTTACTAGACAGGCGCTTTACCAACTAAGCCATGGCGCCGTGGAATGCTCCCCGACATTCCTGATTGGTGCCGATACACCAAGGCATTTTTACACATTGTAGCATTGGTGTCTGGTGAATAAGTTGAATGACAATATTCAGGGCCGACGCTAAGTATGGACTGACCAGCATCGTCTTTGGTTTGCGTTCCCGGTCACGCTCTATGCTGACCCCTGCTGCTGTTTGGCCCCCGTTGCTGTTAATCTGTCCCTGTATCACAGACCCACTCCGTGCCGCTGTGACCTGACCTCCCGTCTCCACCGCAGGACCGTCTGCTGCTGTACCGAGCTCTGGCGAACCTGCTGCTGCTGCCGTGGTTGCGGGCGGGTGACCAGCTGTGGGACCAGCGGCGGCGCCACCTCTCCGTCTTCCTGGACTCCCTGACGGCTGAGTTCCGCCGCCTACCGCGCACACCCGGACTGACGACCAGCGGCGAGCTCCAGAACAGAGGTACGGCCGCCAGACTGTGATGGCGCCGGACGGATACTGTATGAGGGATCTCAAAGTTATTTTGGACAAGCTCCCTTTCGGCTTTCAGACTAATTAAAGCCATTGTTGTGTTGTGAATTAATGGTTTGTACGTGCTCTAATCTAACAGGTAGATTCAAAGTTTATGTTCTCGCTCTTGAAGTGTCTGGGGTCATACCTTGGTTGTCAGAACTCAGAGAACGGGTCGTACGAAAGATTCTGTCTATCCGCCCTTCCTTACTTCTGATCCTTGGCTCCTTATATCAAATAATGGCGTCCTACGCGACTGCAATATATGTTTTACTAGTCAGAGGTAGTCTACAGGTTCAAAATACAACACGATTTAAAGTTTACGGGGTAAGACAAAACGTTCCAGAATACGGGCTCAATAGATACAGAGACGACTTGTCAGTCTCAGAGATAGATCGTTTACCATCATTCTTACGCCGGGGAGCTCTCCCCCACTCCTAACAACGCGACTGCCGGTGCTTGCATGGTGGCACTGTCTGTCGCACGCTCTGACCCCGACTCTCTCACGCGGCCCTCATATACACGAGTGGTTCGCGTTCTCATCCGTGCCACCCAAGCCTGTGACGTCATGCTTATGGCTGCAGTGTACGCACGAGAGACGCACCGCACGTTCAGTAGCTGAGTCGCATTTTTAGAGAATCATATAGCAACAGCATGCTACTCAGCTGATGACGTTCCACATCTTCGCTCGACCGCCCTCTCCGCAACGGTGGCTGCAGCTGGCCGGGCGAGGCCGATGGCGTCAGGAAGAAGATGCAGGGCTTCAGGTCGGTCGAGCTCCTCTCAGTCTCAGTCTCAGTCTCAGTCTCAGTCTCAGTCTCGACCGACTGCCGGCCAGGGAGGTCTGGTCCGGGCCGGCTGTCAGTCAACGGCCCGAACCCGGCGTCAGTCCGGCGTCAGTCCGGCGTCAGTCTGGCGTCAGTCCGGCGTCAGTCCGGCGTCAGTCCGGCGTCAGTCTGGCGTCAGTCTGGCGTCAGTCCGGCGTCAGTCCGGCGTCAGTCCGGCGTCAGTCCGGTAGCTGTACAGAGGGCAGCACTGGGCAGCCGCGAGATGGCAGCCCTGAGCCACCGGATCCATCGGTTGCGTAGTAAGCTCAGCGAGTACTGCTGATTGCTTTGCATTGCTTTGTTTGCAGTATGCATTGTTTGCAGTATCCCTGCAGGACCTCAGGCTGCAATGCTGCGGCCTTGGAAGGTCATTATGGGTGCGGCGCTGTCTCTTTGTTTACTGCCAGGGCGGGTCATCAAACCTTGGTAGAAGCTACTCTACCATGCGGCCGGCTCGTGGCGCATGCATTATACATGGTGCATTGGTGCATCTAATTACGCCAATCGGGCGTGCGCCGGTCAGAGCCGCCTGGACCGGCGCTGGCGTCGCGGAGGATGCCCAGAGCCCGCCCCGGGCCGGCTTTGGAGGCGCGCCGGTCAGGTCAGATACTAGTGGTGTCAATCGGTTACCAAAACTTTGGTTACCGAAAAAAATTGTTTGACCGATTTGGTAATCGGTCGGTCAGGCTTATAAATTTTTTGGACACTTTTCGGTCAGCTTAATGTTAAGCAATTCACTTTTTTGTTTGAAAATCGGTCAAATCTTGGACATTTTCGGCCTCAACCAAAAAATAGGTCAATATTTTGGTCAACCCAAAATGCTCCTGTTCGGTATTGGATTGGTTTTGGTCAGGAAATTTGGGGAAAATGACATCACTATCAGATACCCTTCCCTGTCCTCGGTATCAGACGTGCTGCTAGGCCCTGCAGTGTGTCCAAATTCAGGAGTTAAGGGAAGGGATGCCAAAATTATGCAGTGTCTCCAGATGGGATGTCATGAAATGTGGGGTGTCTAGCTAAAACACATTAAAAATTAGCATAATTGTCATGTTTTTAGACCCGGACACCTCCTACATCTCAAGATATGTGATCAAACAAGCAATTCTGGCATCCTTCATTCCGCCTAAATCTGTGAATGCGGACACACTGCGGCCCTGGCTGCGCGGAGGAGGCCATGGTTCTCCGGCGACCGCCATGGTTCTCCGGCGACCGGCAATTGGAAATGGTTCTCACAGCGTGAGCGATTATTGGGGTTTGTTTAGTGTTCTGCTCGGGTAATCTTATTAGTCGTCGTTTTATGTAACTGTCTGGTATGGTGCTTTTTATTGTTATTTGCTTTTGCTCCCCCCCCCCACCATTCTCCTGTTATGCTCCTGTTATGTCTGTAATGTCTCACGTACTGTTTTTAACCGCTCTGTGCGGCCGCTAGCAATTCTACCAATCATGCTCATCATGCATTGTGACCTCGCTGAATAGGCGGCTTCCGTGCGAGCCTGACCAGCTTCATGAGTCTTCATCACGTCTTGATTGCCTTCATTTGGCGTTGTTGGCCATGTCCAGCCATACATACCTTTCCCTGTCCCCGGTATCAGACGCGCTGCTAATTCACTTTGCTCCTGCTAACTCACGGACTGACCCAGAGCGGCAAAATATGCTGCTTAAAAAAAAATAGTTGTTACAATTTAGTTCTGGGATTACGCTTTGTTGTGTATTAGGACCTCGTGTATAATACTAGTGGAACTTGAAATAATACTAAAAATAATACTAGTGATGGCACTAGTGGAACTTGCTGTTTTGCAATTTGCACTGATTTGTTAAAGGGACACTGCCACTTTAACATTATATTTGAGTTGAGATAGCCATTTTGGCTGCTTGCAATTATGTGTGGTATAAAAGTTAAAACAACCACTGAGCGTGATCACAGAGAAATTCGAGTTTGGTTTTTTGACATCTGTAACATCCCCAGTCCGCCATGTATTTGAATGGGGTTCCTGAGTCCGATGTGGTAGTCTCTCTTTGCTACATGTTGAATTCAGTCGACTTGTTTTAACTTTGGCCATACATTAGCCATAACACTAGTCTGCTTTATGGCAGCGTGATTTTTTTAATTCCTTCATATGTTGTAGGCCCAAATTTTAAAATCGCACTTTTTTCATTAAATTGAGGAATCTTAGCCTGAGAAACAAATGTCATAATCGTGTTCAGCAGCAATTACTTCATATTTTGCACCACAAACGGCGTACATTTGATATTGTTTTGGAAGGTGGCAGTGTCCCTTTAAATTAGAAACTGATCTTTTTCGTCTGATTTCAGTCGTTGTTGGATTTCAGTTGTTATTGCGAGGGTAGTGCACCACTGCAATGGCTGCTCTTTGGATCCGTCCCTACGTTAACTTTTCACGCTCCGCGTTCCCTCCGCAGCGAAGCCAGTGATCGAGCAAACACTCTCCACCCTCTCCGAGATCGTGGGTAACGTGCTGGGCGAGGTCACCAAGACGAAACAGCTCTGCTACGACTGCCTCCAGGACACCATCCGCGACTCGCTCTGGGTGTTCAGCGTGTTCGCGGCGCAGCCAGGTCGGTGATGGTGGACGGGGATATGGTTCAGTTCAGTTCAGTTTATTTGGTAACAAAAGAACATCTCAGAAATCAAACATAAACCATTACACGGATTGCGCAAAGCAATAAGCTTAAATAATAGCGCCTTCATGAGGCAAACAAATAAAACAAGAAATTAACCAAGATAAAGGAACAGATCACGTAGCCCCGCTACCAGCCACCGAGCGGCTATCTCAAATCGGATGGCCAGGGCAGGCGGCAAACAGCAGGTCACGTGGTGAATGAGCTGGTAATCGTATGGCTGTTGTGTTGTTTGTTGTTGTTTGAGTCTGTGTGAATGTTGGTGATGAATGGTGATCACCAACATCATCGGTGTATTGATGTTGGTGTGGTGGTGGTGCAGCGAGGCACAGTCAGATCAGCTGTGGATGTGTGGATGGTGATGATACTGATGATGGTAGGTGGGAGTGCTCATCAGGGCATTCCGATTAAGTTCAAGCAACGTTCAATAACGCTGAAGTTATTTGATATTTAGGGAAATGCTTAGCATTTCTCTTGCACCTTCATGCTGTATATTGTGCCTTTAAACTTATGGATTGAAGAAACTGTTTCGACAACCACCCATGTCTACCGGCTAGCTGACCATCAGCTGCTCTCTCAAAGCTTGTCCGCTCTCAAGACTTCTCGATCAGTACCTGTCTCGCGTCACGCTCCTGTGTCCCTCGGACTCCGTCTGTATCCGTGGAGCTTCAGACGTTCACCCGACTCTGACGCTCTACCCAGACGTGTGCAAGGAGGTGCTGTCGTTCTTCCTGGTCTGGCTGTTCGAGTCGCTGCGGCCCAGATGGGCGCCAGTTCGTGAGCAGCTGTGTGGCAGATGTTCCTCCTCAATGTGTTCAGTCGGGACGCGCCTCGCCAGGACATGCTGGAGGAGTGAGTTAGACGATGCCTGGAGGGGGGTGATAGACGATGGGGGAGGGGGTGAGTTAGACGATGTGGAGGGGGGTGAGTAGACGAATGGCTGGAGGAGGGTGCAGTAGAGACTTGGGGGAGGGTGAGTAGACGGTGTGGGAGGGGGGGTAGTAGACGATGGGGGAGAGGTGTGCGTTTAGACGATGTGGGAGGGGTGAGTGGCGGTGTGGAGGGGGTGAGTAGACGATTGGGGGAGGGGTGAGTAGACGATTGGGGGAGGGGTGAGTGGGACGGTGTGGAGAGGGTAGTAGCACGATGGGGGAGGAGGGTGATAGACGACTGCTGGAAGGAGGGTGATAGACGATGGGAGGAGGGGGGAAGTAGACATGTGGGAGGGGGGTGAGTAGACGATGCTGGAGGAGGGTGATAGACGGATGGGGGGAAAGGAGTGAGTTGGGCATAATGTGCTAACATCTAACGGTGTGGGAGGGAGGGTGAGAAGTAGAACGGATGCTGGAGGGGGTGACTGCAGAGCAAAACACATCCACACACCCACAACCACAAACCACCACAACACCCACACCACACCACACCCACCAGCCTAGACCAGCGCATCAGGACCCGCATAAAAAAGAAAAAATAAAACTAGAGGGCGGTTTGTTGAGTGGATCATCCGGCGGGGGGGGGTGGGTGGGGGGGGACGGGGGCGGGTGGGTAAAAAGGGTGTGAGTAGAATCGGAGGATGCTGGAGGGGTGAGTAGACGGAGATGCTGGAGGGGTGAGTAGACGATCGCTTGGAGGAGGGTGAGTAGTCGATGGGGGAGGGGGTGAGTAGAACGGTGTGGGAAGGGGGGTGAGTAGACGATGTGGGAGGGGGAGGGGTGCAGTCGATACGATTATATACGATACGATTGAAAGACCCCACGTGAAAACAGTTTTAACACTCTAGGGGGCGCAGTTGACCCCCCCTCGTGGTCAAAATAAATTATCGGATAGAGGACCAGTGACCAGTGATAGAGGACCAGTGATTATACGTCGATACGATACGATTGTATCTTGCGTTAAATTTTGCTTGTGGGAGTACATATACATCAGATTGTTTCTGTCTAAAGTGTTGTGATTGCTTCTCAACATTTAAAAGGAAACTACATATTTCCATCCAGCCTGCGGGTGTATGACCTTTTCCGTTATATATTTGTCAATATAAATATTTGGCGAATACAAATGTGCGCTTGTATACGAAAATGAGTGACATCAAATCGTTTAGTATAGTCGAATCGGAGCTATAGTGGAATACATAATTACATTTCTCTCTCCTAACCCTGCTGCGGCGGCGTCTCCGTCTCAGGCTCGGCCGGCTGCGAGGCTCTGGAGAAGTTCCTGCGCCTCCTGCGTCTAATCGTCAGTGAACCGTCGGCCGCCTTCCGTCGGCTGCTGCCGGCCGTCCTGGAGCTGGCCCTGGACCGGCTGTACCCGCTGCTGGCCGAGCGGCCCGCCCCCGACCTCAAGGTGCCGCTGTTCGAGCTGCTGGCCGCCGTGCTGGAACACAACTGGCGATACTTCTTCAGGTAAGGGGAGCTTTTTGTGCGAACTTGTTATTTTTTCTCTAGCACATCCCAGGTAAGGGGAGCTGGTGGTGGGGAAGGTTGGAGGGAATGGGTCGGTTGGGAGGATCTTGTGGGTGGTGTATGGAGGAGTAAGTGCAGGCGATTAAAATTGGGTAGCAGATTATAGTGAAGAGGAAGCCCAAGTGGAGTGGGGATGGGCTGGGTAGAGCCCAACTGTTTGGATTAATTCCTGTGAACAATTTCCTTAGGTTTGGTAAACCAATTACCTTAAAGTGTCGGGTAGGGTAAGCCAGGACGTGGCCATTGCCGGATTTTGTGCTTTTTAAGTTTGAATATTACTTCATTCGGTTAACTAGCATAACTGCAAGGGCTGGGTACTCTGATCCATACTTGTACGAAGCGGCATATGCCTGTCACCGCAGGAGTTCTGTGCTGAAGACGTTGGGTTCCAACACTGAGGAGGAGGTGTCCAACGAGAAGCAGTTCCTGGCTATCCTGGAGGCCATGGGGCAGTCCTTCCTGCAGCCTGACATCAACGTGTTCAAGCTGAACCTGGCCACCCTGCAGATGCTGAACACCAAGTGGAAGCTCTATCGCAAGGTGAGACACACAGACATTGGTGGGCTCCTTTGTCAAGGAAATTTGCTTTGCGTTCCAGGTTGTCAATTTGTGTATATCGCTCTTTCATCTCGTCGCCTGTTTTTCTCATTGGCGAGCGAATTCTGGCTGGTGTGTTACGTTAAGAGCCATAGGAATGTTAACAAACAAGACAAAGATAAGTGGTACCAATAGCGATCCTTGGGAAACACCGCCGATAACCCGTGTGTAATGTGCGGTGAGCGTTCTGCTTTGCTGAGCTGACCATATCCCTTTGTTTCCTCCTCTCAGCAAAGGACGCTCCAATTACTTGGAGAGACTGACTTGTGTAGCTTTTTAACTATGCATCCCTGAGGATACGCTTGGGTACAGAGTCGAACGCTTCACCGCGGCCCATCTAGTGATAGTATCACCTACTGGCATTACGGCTCACGATATTCTGATCTGTCTCGGTAATGGTCCAAGGGTGGCGGGGGGTATCCGAGTATGATTCGGGCGTCAATAGTGCGCGTTTGCAGCTTTAACAGAACGGCTTTTGTCCTGCGGTAAACCAACTTGGTGCCTGCGAAGGTTTATGATATGCTGTATGTACTCGGCTGCTGAAGTTTTGTACCGAAAGTTCTTGGTCCTGCGTTCCACGTCACCGATAAAGAGGCCACCACCGAGATGTTGAACTCGGGATCTCCTGTTTACTAGACAGGCGCTTTACCAACTAAGCCATGGCGCCGTGGAATAATTCGCGGGTCACTTCGGCGTACAATGAGTATCACATTTCCTTTCAATAAGCTTGGTTACTTTGAACATGCTTGTGTATCTTATCTTGCCTATCTTTTGCCGAAACATCCCTACAAATATGACTAGATAGAGTGAGTGACTGTGGTTCGACCATTGACCATTTCCAGATTCCAACACTAGGCGAAGTGACTGCAGTTGACTATGTAGTAACTTGTCTTACTGACTTTGACTGACTCCATCTCCCTCCCCCTCAGCCGGTGTTCCGCCGCCTGCTGCTGGCTCGCTTCCTCACCGTTCTCATCCAGACGCTGCTGCACCGCTCCCACGACCTGCTGCGGGACGACATCGCCGCCACCGTCCACTCTCTCGCCGCCGTCGACCTCACAGCGTTCTGTGACCGGTTTGTGCCTGCTCTGCTGCGCGACACCCCCGGCCTGGACCCGCAGCAGTGCGCCACGCTGGCCGAGCTGCTGGCCGAGGAGGGCGACCTGCCGACCTTCTGCGTGGACCTGCACCGGTTCGTCAGTGATCCTGAGGTACTATAGGCTGGTGAATGAGAGTATGACGGGGTAGTGGAGCGGGGAGGGGTAGGGTGAAGTCGGGGGAGGGCGGAGCAGACTGGGGCAGAGCAGAGTAGAACAGAACAAGACAGAACAGAGCAAAGCGGAGTAGAACAGGGCAGAGTGTGACGGAGTAGAGTAGGACAAGACGGAAAACAGAACAGAGAAAGCGGAGTAGATCAGGGCAGAACAAAGCACAACGGACGCGTAACAGGACAGAGGAGAGCAAAGCGGGATATATAGAGCCGAGCGGGGCGGAGACGGCGCCGGGCCATGCCGTGCGTAGTTCGAACTTCGATGCGTCCGTGGACGGTATTGTGATGGTGTGGACGGTGATTTCTGGACAGGAAGTGTGACTGTGGCGAGGTGGAAGCCAGTGCTGGTCGCCGGGGAGGCGTAGGTTGGCGAGGCGGGAAGGGGACGTTCGTGAGCTGCCTGGGTGGGGGGAGGGGGTTCCGTGATTGCGTGAGTTGACGTGGGGAAGCGAGGCTGTGTGAGTGTGTGAGTTCGGGGAGCGGTATGATCTGGCAGGTGTAGGATGTCACGGTTTGGTGCGTGAGTGGTGTGGGTGCAGGCGCAGCTCGGGTCCAGTGTGTGCCGGAGGGATGTCAAGGAGGTCGAAGACGCAGAGGACAAGGAGGTCGAGGACGTGGAGGTCGAGGACAAGGAGACACTGATTGCAGGGTTACTCTCGTCGGCAGCCCACTGCCAGGCCGGACGGGGGCGCAGGTAGAGCTTCAGAAGGACACGCCGTGGGATGGGACCGGTGTTTCTGTTGTGTATGTTAGACGAGACCGGCCAGGACTGTGCTACTAAGACGCCGCGTGTAGTGAAGAGACGTGGGGAACTGCCGTGCCACGTGCCCGTGTGCCACGAGAGAGACGTCGACGCGTGTTTGTATGTCCGCGCTGTTCATGCTGTGTTCGTTAACGTTGAAGGCCCCCAGCGGATGTAACGTTGAAGGCCCCCAGCGGATGTGTAGCGTTACTGCACAGTGCACAGTGCGGGGGAACCCGAGAAGTTGTTTTTGTCGGCGAGTTTCATGTGATCAGTGCGCCTTGAAGCCATGATTATCATCATCAGACGTTTTTGGTTACCAGAACAATATGCGGACGTCTCGAGTGATGCTCATTAACATGTTCTGTGTTGGTCGATCAAAAAACACCCACCGTTTTCATATAATGGACCACCAGTCCTATTATTTGTCCCCATATGACCTTAGCACTGAGCAGTTGCGGCGCTCGTAAACCCAAATCACGATCACAGGGGCGTAGGAACTCATTTGAAGTTGGGGGGGGGGGGCAAAATGCATCTTGAAGTCGATTATTTCCATGCAACGTCCATAGGCGTAATGTTAAAATCAGAAAATGTTGGGGGGCAGTTGCCCCCCCCTGGCCCATAGGCTCTTACGCCTATGCACGATCACGACCTTCCGCGATCGGGTGTGCACTGTGCAGTGTCGGCGTTGCTCGTGTATTGTATGATATATTGAGCAGCAGCGGCAGCGGTGCCATGCGTTCGCGCCATTTACCCCTGCTGTGTATGACGCGCCCGCCCGGCGCCGGTGTCAATGACCCTGGCGTGAGGAGTGGCCATATGTGCCGTGCCGCGTTCGACTGCAGTGACTTCGCAGCTGTGACGTGTGGTGTGTAAGGAGCCACGAGAGCGGGCCTTGTGCACTGGCGGATCCAGAACGTCGGCTGCAGGCGGTTTGGGGGGTTAAATTTCACAAAGTTTCAACAAATTTGGAAAACTCGTTGCATTTGGCTTCCCTGTACCTTAATGGTCGGTTTAGATCAAACATGCCTTAGTAAAAGTTAATTAGATTTCCTTCTACATCGGAAAATGTGTCAAATTTCGCCGATTTCAGGCGATACGGGGGGGCTAAAGCCCCTGCCCCCTCCCCTGGATCCGCTACTGGCCTTGTGTTGGTGTGTACGAAGCAACGAGAGCGGGCCTTGTGTTGGTGTGTACGGGCCATGGGAGCGAGCCTTGTGTCGCCGTGTACGGGCCACGGGAGCGGCCTTGTCTACCCGGAGGTAGAGACACGGGGACCATGACCATGACCGGGGACCAGCAAGGCCTCTTCCGCCGGCGTTGACTCCTATATAAGTGGTCAGAAAGTTCCAGGTTAAGCGCAAGTGATTCACATGGCTTGTGTTTTAAAGGCGGTAATATGTTGCCATATGCTTGTTGACTACATGTGCTGTAAGTTTTCTTTAGAGGCCACAATATTTTTGTCAAGTAGGAGCCGTAGAAGAAAACAAGCTTTCTATCCAGCGTATGACTTTATTGTCTCGCGCCCGTTTGTTATTTGGCAGTCATTTATCACAGACGTTCGAGTGTCGTCTTTGTTTGCGTGTGTATATATACAAGACGTGCACAACATCTGTACATTCTGTAAATACGTCATTCCGTTGCTGTGATACGAAACGAGTTGTAATTTATCAGTTGCTTAGTATTTTTTACGTATAATACATTTTCCATACAAATTGGTCATTTTTGTTTCGTGAGGTACCACTTTCGAAGAGTTCAGTTTCACATCGTGCAAAGTAGGCATAATTAGCCGGAAGCCGTGCGATCTCTTGTACGATGCCCATCGATGTTGTACACCACAGGCTCAAACTACTGCGTGTAGACTTATCTACATAGCCGAAGTGGGGCGCAGCCATTGAGTACAGCATTCTCGAATGAGCGCTCTCAAGTGACAGATCGGTACAGCGACGTCCTGGCCACGGGAGAACATGAACGACGGAACCGAATGCCATCCAGTCGGGCGGCTAATTGCCAGTTAGTCTAGATATGATGTTCACCGAACTGTTTATTTAGATAGACTCCGCTTTGACGCAACAGATATATAAATTACAGGTAGAATTAGCTCACGACTTTGTTGTTGGTTAGTGTCACACTCGCCGACGATTGACGGTATAACCGCGACAGTAGCTCGACATCCTGTCTGCTGCGACAGAGTCGACATCGGGAATTTCTGACCGCGACAGTTCGACATCGTCAACTCTCGCCTCGACGGTTTGGACATCGTGACATGACAACTGACACTGACCCCGGCCCCCCTCCCCCCCCACACACTTGAAATAAACAGCCTCTCCCCGCTGGACACGGACGAACGCAGACAGAAAACAGAGCCGGGCTGCTACAGTCCAGACCAGCGCCGGATTCCCCACGCGCGAGTCTCGCAAAGTTCCCGATTGCACACCAGCTGGCCACGCCCACCACATGCCCGGGTACTTGGTAGACGCGATGTGCACATCGGCCTCGGCGAACTCCCTAGTAGACGTGATGTCGATCCAAACAGATCCAGGTTTCCAGCAGATAGGTACATCATCCATGTGTGGTTTTCCGAAACGGACACAGATACCGAGTCGACATGCGCGAGGCCACTACAGAAACGGATCCCAGATACAATATCACTCCGTGTAATCCGGTGGATAGAAAACAGTATTGGCAGTTGGGTAGATTAAACTGGTCGGGGGAACATGGATCTATTTAATATACTATGTGTAGGTATGTGGCTCTATCGGTATAATATGATTGCTAGATCTGGGACTAGGACTATGATAGATTATGTAACGCGTTACATAAAAACTGAGCCTCTGCTTTCGGTATCCGGTGGATCCATCGACGATTTTTCCAGCTGTTTCCGGCACTTCAGTGGATCCGAGATCTGCATCTCAGTGATCCGAACTCGCGCTCCATTTCAGAGACTCGCGCACACGACTGCTCCCGGTACATTTCAGCTGCACTCCGATCAAGGCGCCAGACGCTCAAACACCCACCCGTCCTCTCCGGCGTGCACCTGCGGGTTCTCCTCATCGCCGTCTCTCCGGCGCCGGAAGCGGATCCGGTCGTGGATCCGCGTCGTCTGCCCCTGCCAGAACTCCACATCCGTCGGCTCGACGATGTAGCCTCCCCAGTTCGGCCGCGGCACGGGGTTGCTGCCATCACCGTGTTTTGCGCTGAGCTCGGACTCCTCCCGCTCGAGCACTGCGCGATCCTCGATCACAGAGCTCTGGGGAGATAGCGCCGCCCCGATTTGGCTCGGCAGAGGCCGGGCGCGGAAGTACTTTTCGGAAACGTCGTCGGGCAGGCGACGCACGCCACCCTCGACGCGGACACTGCGGTTGAGCGGCTCCCAGAAAAACGTCAGCGCCGCGCGCGGGTTCGAATCCAGCTCGGCCGCTTTTCGGCTGCCGTAGTTGGTGAAGAAGCGGAATCCGTCGCGGCCGAAGCCCTTGAGCAGGACGAAGCGGGCCGATGGCCGGCCGTCGATGGTCGCCGTGGAGAGACACATGGCGTTAGGCTCTAGGATGCCCGGGGTCTGACAGGCGTTGTCGAACCAGGTACGGAACTGGCCGAAAGGCTCACGCGCCGTGAGTTGATCCTCCGTGAACGCTTCGCTGCGGTCTTTGTACGGCTTGCGCATGGACTCGACGTTGACGTCAGGCTCAGTCGGTGGAGCGTAGTCCATGGTGCTTCTGAGGCGGGCGAGTGGCGCGAGCAGGGATCGATGACTCCAGATCGCCGGCAGGGAGCGGCGAAGGCAGGTGCCCAGCGTCAGACCACTGCGAGTCATTCAACGGAGACACGAATCGGAGCACGTTTCCCCGTCACCGACCGAAGGCGCTGCCGGACGCAGGACTACACACCACCGGCAGGGCTGTTTCACAACTGGGTCGCGCTCGCCGACGGCGAAGGACGAAGGCCCTCTCGTTACGTAAAGGCTTTATCGCGCATGCGTGTCGACTGTCGAACAGCTGATTTACGCTACCCCCTGCTGTGAAATGTTTACGGTAACTATGTGGACGTTGCAGGTGGTATTTTCATGTTTCCAAACAGTGCCATTTGTTGATATAGCTAATTTGTTATATAACGTAAAGTTTTTGTTAGGCTACGGCGTATAATAATAACGTAAAATGTGATTTATGAATTTCCACTTCACGGTTGATAAATTCTTACTTGTTAAAGCAGCTAATCGTGCCATCACTTGACCTCTATATATACTAGACGGCCCACTGCGGCGGCGCGTCGGACGCGGAATCGGTCTCCAGCCGTGGGGAATCACTAAGCGCATCTGTAAGTGGTCAGAAAAAACGCCCGCATTGGCGATAGTGTTTAAAGGGTGAATATTCAAATGCGGTTACTCGCTCCAATGATATTGCGTTTGGACTTTATAAGGTTTCAATATCGAGACATGTTTAGAGCACACTGTGCTGGCTCTCCAAGATTCTTCCACTGGGCTATCCTCGGAAATGAATATATCGACATGTTCCACTATTGGGCTCATGTTGCGTACAAGAATAGCATAAACTATCTTGTACGAATTCTTACTTAATGGAATGGCAATGAGTGTCTCATTTTCATTTCGTGCCCTTAATACCGTCTTCGTACAGTTTACGCAGCGCACGCTTTTTACCACTTCTTGTTATCGCCCACGGACACAAATATACATCGATGCGCGCTTTCCTTAACTTGGTTTGTGATTCCGAAACGCCGCGCGGCGACCGTTCCTGTTTCGTAAATAACACATGACATCAAAGGTTGTTTAATTGGGTTGACGCACTTGCGCGTTGGCCGTTTCTGGCAAGGGTAAATATATGGAGTGGGCCTCTAGTATACTATAGAGGCTCAATGATGTCATATTTATACATATATGGCGTTCTAGAGACGGTTTTCGGAACTCAAATGCACGGGAGCCGCACTACAAACAAAACGCCGGACCACGTGCAACACATATGCTGATTTTGACCCGGTTTTTTATTTTCATTTGACATTCAAGTCCACCCCGTGTAAGTCAAAAGTATCCACCGTTTCGAAGCTGACTTCTTACTTTATTTGCGGCAGGGTCAACTGTGGTGAATGTGCCGTCATTCGTCAAGTGAGTACCTAGGTATTGCAGAAATTCATTGCATGCAAATTAACAATATTGCATTGCTTAACTGGTGGTAAACAGATTGTTACGTGTGAATAGAATGTACTAATTGAGACATTTTACATTTGTTGGTACCTATGTTAAAAATATGAAGGTTATTCATTGCTCTATTGGTGCCTCAGTTCAAGTTTATTGAGGTCTTTGATTCACCATTTTAGATGGCATTTCAGCCCTCTCATCATTTACAGGCAGTAAAATAGGTACCTTACTAAGGTGTTGATGGATGTATTGAAGTTGGCCAGTCTGAAAAATGTGGCAGGTTTCAACAAGATAGTTAGGGGGGTGCTTTTTGATTTTTTGGGCAGCTTTGCAAATTTTGGGCAGAAATTGTTGCCAGGACAACAGCAAGATTATTTGGGGTATCTCATGTGGCATATATCATCACGCTGGTTGGTTATACACCAGAGCGTTTCTCCTCGAGGAGAAGAGGACATTGAATCAGAGGCGTAGCCATGATTTTGCAGTTATCTATGGCGACCGTCACAATGCACTACAGTGACCTATGTGTGTTTTCCAGTAATGTCTGGCCAGGTGGAGGTGGCCGACTGGGAGGATGGAGGCTCCGCCATGGACAGTGTTACTTACGACGCAGAACTGCTGGGCAGCACAGCAGATGTTGAGACAGAGGACGCGTGAGTCTCTTATGTATCATAGTGTTGGTACTACTCATAGGCCTCATTTAAATCATATCTTGCTGTATGATCAATGAGCCTGTGATTATGCTCTTGTTTATTGTATGAAGCAGATGTAAAAAGCTTGGTGTTTGGTCTTAGGCTGACTACACTTCATGGGGTGAAGGTGCTCGTCACTTTACTCAGCTCTGTGAAGGTGATGTTGTGGTTTGATGTTGTGTTCTCCGGTCAAAAGCGCCAAAGGCCCAAAGTGGAGTGGTAAATGGCGTGACCTATGATTTAGTGAGGATGCCCGTCTTGCTGCTGTTACAGCCCTGTTACATCACTACAGAGCTCTGTGAGATTACCTCTGTAAGTTAGTACAACTGCCTATGTAACCGTTGTCTGTGTCTCCCTCTCCGCAGCGTCTGTGCCCGTCTGGTGCCGGACCTGTGCGCCCGCTCAGACGTGACTGCCCTGCGCCAGCTGACTGCCACCCTGTCAGTGATTCCCGAGCGCTGTCTGGCAGACATGCTCATCACCACTCTCGCCTCGGATGATGTTGGTGAGCGGCGGCAGCTGTCTGGTGTATAATGTGTGGTGCAGAGGGGCTGGTTGTGGGAACTGGGATGCAATTGGTTTGGGACTTTTGTGGGTTATTGTCACAGCTCTGTAGGATCAAAACTGACACTTATGGCAATGGTAATATTTGTTCCGGCAGTATCTGATCCCTGAATCGTTTTTAAAATGGGCTTAATATTTGATTCAATCATGTTGGACTTCTATCAATAAGGGCATTGAGGAAAGGCCATTCTTCCTTTGCATAGGCGTAGGAGCAGGGGACTGGGGGCCATTGTCCCTTCACTTTCATGCCAATTGTTATGCTTACATTTGTATTTTGCTTGGTGAAAAAATTGTTTGATGGCAAAAGGTTCACAATATGGCGAGAAGAGCCCAAGTCTGCAAATACATCCCGCATAGGGGTGTTGGGTTTATCTCGATACGAGATGACAATATCAGTTCTAACCATGTTATCTGTCTCTGCGTGTGTCCAGCGCGGGAGGAGGCGCTGGACGACATGCTGCGCGTGCCCTACACGCCTGCCACGATGACGTCAGAGATGCGGCGACGTCACCTGTCTGACGTCACCCGGCTGGCCGACTACGTCACACAGCGGCTACAGACGACTGAGGCCGCCATGGAACCGGTAGGTAGAGCTGTGTGATACAGAGCCACAGAGCCGCCATGGAACCGGTAGGTAGAGCTGTGGAATACNGCTCTCCATGGAATGGGGGGCGCCTGCGGCGCCCAGATTGCGCCTTCGGCGCAAAATTAGTGCCCCTGAGCCTTCGGCGCAGGGGCGCCAATTTCCATTGAGGGGGGCTGCCAGCCCCGCTGCCCCCCCACTGGATCCGCCCCTGGCGGCCGTCCCCTGTATCCGCCCTTGCGGCCTTGCTTCTGGATCATCGATGTAAGCGATCTGGACAGAAGTGACAAATTTGGGAATCATTTTTGTCAAGGTTTCTGAAAATTCGCCTAATTGCATCAGGGCAGGAGCCTTTACTACAATGGCATATTCGCCTATTGACAGTCCATCCCATAATCGCCAAGACCAGCAGCCAGCGGAACGTTCTGTCTCATGATTGGCCCATGCCGATATCGTCATCGTAGACGTGTAGTTGGATTTAAAGTTAATGCTTAAAGTTAATGCTCATCAAGTGCAGGATTTTAAAATAAATGACAACTCTGTAAAAAATAAAATAAAATTTGAATTGTTACCCAAGATGAAAGGAATTATCGATCAATGAAGTAATATCAAATCAATAAGTCAATTCAAACTAATTTTGCCCTCTAGGTGCGCTAGCGTCGTTTCAAACAACAGGGGAATTTACAAATCTGACGCTACATTTACTAACACGGCGCGCTACCTTCTCGCTCCGCCGGCTGTTCCCGTATGTTTTGTCCCAATTTGTGTGAAGGGAGAGGGCGTTACGCCATGGTATAGAAGTGCTCATTAGTCATTGCATAGGTTTGTCACCGATAAATATCCATTTTCATTTTTGTTGTGTATTCGTAAACACTATACTCTAACAATGAATACGTTTTTGTCACGAGGAAATGCCCTGCTTGCCTTTACACTTTCGGTGTTGGCGTCCCTCACATTTTGCTGCTTTGCGTCAACATTCTTCAATGATAATCGTCGAGATGTAAATGTGAAGACTGTTCAGGTTGTTGTGTAAGTATCCATGTGTGCGTGTGTGTTTTATGACCAGTGTGAGTTTACTGGATAGTAAACTTTTTGTGTATCTGATCAGGCCACGATTGTCTTCATTTTTTATATATTTTTTTAGTCCGAATGATTTGAATGGATGGCTTTCCGAGGTCAGGACCCGCACTAAGCAGAGCCTGTGGTCAAACACTCGGACTCCCCCTAGCGTTTTTAGATGTTTCAAAACTTTACTATTTCATCACTAAGTTGATTATTTGGACATTCTGCTATGTTTCTAGACACTATTCTGTACTCTTACCTTACAATTTCTAACCGGGGGAGAGTTTATCACCGCAGTTTATTTTAACCACGCCGAGCGCCATTTTGGTCGTCATCCTCTGCAGTTCAAGGTCTGTGTCAACTGTCAAACTAACTATTCCAAGTGCTACCAAATCTAGAGATTTGACTCTAGAGATTTTATGTAAGATCTCTTTTTTTTTCTCGGACAAATTCCAGAAGAAAATCTAGGGATTTTAAATAGGTTTTCCGATAATTATAGAAAATAAATAACTCAGAGAGCCACTTTCTGTACATATAACCATCACTATAAACATAACTAACATAACAGTAACATAACCTAACCATAACCTAACCTAACCTAAGATATATATATACCAAAAGTCCCGATCGAGGACGAAACACTAAGAATAATAAGGCCCATTAAGTCCGATCGAGACGTAAACCTAAGATAATATATAGCCATAAAGTCCGATCGAGACGAAACCTAAGATAATATATAGCCGTAAAGTCCGATCGAGACGAAAACCTAAGATAATATATAGCCATAAAGTCCGATCGAGACGAAACCTAAGATAATATATAGCCATTAAGGTACGATCGAGAAACGAAACCTTAAGATAATGATATAGCCCATTAAGTCTGATCGATGACGAAAACCTAAGATAATATAATAGCTCATAAATCTGGATCGATGACGAACTAAAATAATATATAAGCCATTAAGTCCGATCAAGAACTAAACCTAAGACAAATATAGCCATTAAGTACGATTCCGAGACGAAACCTAAGATAATATAGTTAGCCATTAAGTCGATCGTTTAGATGAACTAGATAATATGTGCCATAGAATCCGATCAAGACGAAACCCTAAATTAAATATGTGTGGCGTAAGTCCCTGATTGACAAAATAAATTGGCACGTGCTGAGGGAAAATACGTCATGTGGTAAAAAAGGGTTGGAATAGAAAAAAAACATGTGGCAAGAGGGTCTGCGAATAACAAAAAACATGATGCTCCAAACCTTAGTTACAGCTGTTGCGTAACAATAGTTTTAGCGACGGGAGGCACGGTGAGCGGTGAGAAAGTTAATTATAGAGAATTAAAATTAATTATAAGTGTAAAAATTCTTGGGAACCAACTGTACTTACTAATGTGACATTCTGCATCGAAGTGGTGGGTATGACTTATAAAGTGGATTAACTCAATAACTAGGGCGGGGGAGTCCGAGTGTATAGCCGACCTGTTGCGCTGGTCCTGACCTCACCTATCCGATCGCTGCAATTCCTGTTGGCGGGCAAGAATTTAGAGACAAAAGTTTTAAACGTGCCCAACATACTGACATGTCCGCCCACCCGCTGACGTCACCTGGCCTTGAGTGCGACCGCTGCCAACCGGCCGCAGGCCATCCCAGTCAGGAGCAATACGAAGCGCCGAAAGCGATCGAACCCAGGCTGCCACTACTGAGATAGGTCAGAAGACCAGCGCTCTCCCACTGAGCTACAGAGGCGGACATTTACAACTTAAAAATCAATCCATATCAACTTTCTACAAGAATCAACCTATCACCTCAGGTTCAACTTTTTCCCTTTAATCCCACTAATTTACTAGTGAAGCATGCATAGCATGAAGCAGACAGAGCGAGTTATTTCATTTGTGTCTGGCAACTAGTCCCTGAGTCCCAAACTGCTCTCCTTTGGGTCCAGAGTTTTAGTCAGCCTCCACTGTCATTGGACTGAGTTATCTTGTCAAAATAGCAGCTACACCCTCTAGTGAGGGTACCTCATTAAGTTTCTCATCTAAGTCATCTCAAAGTTGCTCTTATGTTAAGCACAGAAAAAAGCAAGGCAGCTAACTTAACAGCCCAATGTTACAGCTATGGGTGACTCATGATCACATGATGTATATACTCACTTGAAATACTTATCACAGCAGTAAAACACCATTATTGGGTCAGAAACCAAGCGAGCTGTTTTTATGTGTTAGTTCCTAACGTGAAAGACCACTTAAAGGGAATAGTTCACCTTCAACATGGGGTTTTGAACTGAGATAGATCTGCAAGTTTTCTTGACGGAAAAAATTATCCAGCTGAATATGTTTGACTTTTTATCAAAGAAATGTGGGGCTGGTTATAGAATGTGGGGCTGCCAAAGGAATGCGCATACCTGGGCAGAGGTTATACCATCAGCCACCAGCTTGCAGCTTTTGAATACCACCAATCTGATTGGCGGGAGCGTGACTACTTTCAAATCTGATTGAGCATTTGGTTCATTCGCGTGCTGTAAGGACCAGCTGACTTGAGTGTGTATATAGTTTTGATAAAATCAATAATTTACGTCTTTCTGTCTTGAATCGGTGCGATGTATGGCTATTTTTGACCATATAGAAAGAAGTTGTCTTTCAAAATATAATCAAATCGTGTTTGGGAAAAAGCAATCCAAGGTGAACTATTTCCTTTATAGCTTTGCTTTGTGTTAAACAGGGCATGTCAGGGACAGCAGCCCGGCAGAAGTCAAGTGAAGAAGTCAAGTGTGTATTGTCCAAAAGTCACTTTCAGGACAAACGTCATTCGAATAAAAAACACAGAGACAGAAAAAGCCCACATGGGAGCATAGAACTGAAAACAAACACATAATGTACATAAATGCTATAAGTGCGTTTCACGCAGTGGCCTAGAATGGTAACCGAGATTCGGAAGCATCTGCATCAAGATTTGAAAGAGATCTGCATATACCTAACCTGGCAGCTGACCTTAACCGGCCACAGGCGGTTACGTGACCGCGCAGGTCATCTGGGGGCCGGCCAAGCGTGAGGTCGATGGATGTATAGTGGATGCAAGTAGCGCAACCATCACCATATACGAAAGACAGGGTAGTGCGTCTGCACAGCTCCCAAACCTGACAACCCAGAATTTAACTAATGTAGTACCATGTTTTTAACAGCATAAATAAACCTTCGTGTATGCAAATATTCAGCCACATCAACTGAGTAATTGAGAAGAAATAAGCATATTCTGAAGATCATGTCTTCGGTCACGCAGATCATACGTATACTTAATACTGGCCTCGTTGACAAAAGATCTTGCGTCCGCTCGGTAATAAAGCAACTAATGAAATAACATTGTAAGTATGGTTGCCATTTTTTGCTGAGTGTGTCACAACACTTTGCTGCTTTAAGATTGCCACCCAAACTACAACATTAAAAAAGTATGTCGTATTGATTGACGTTATATATTTATCCTCATCATTGCACTGTAGGAAAACCACTGTGCAATATAATTTTACATACTACACAATGCTGAAAGAGTTAACTGCTAAAAAGTGCTAGTTACAACAGCAGAGTTGGTCATTCACCTGTTGTATGCATGTATGCACATTTCACAATGATGCCATGGCCATTGATACCCTTATGGCTCATGTGTCTATCACTGCTAATTGGCAAGTGTTTCTGGGAAGGAGATACGTTACACTACGTACTACGTTACACCATGTGTGTGTGTTTTTTTCTCTCATAAAAATACAGGTTAAAAAACGATGTTAAAAGGTGTTTCTTGGATAAGTTCGATCGTAATATTTCAAACAGCTCTGAAACTGGTCTGCACTGCACTTTTTTCGTCATATTTTTGATTATATGTTGTATTCATGGTGTTTGCATCAGTGTATTCATTTTACCTAACCTGCATATTTTGTGTATTGTTGGAATCAACTTACATCTGCTTAATATATGATAAATTGCAAAATATGCCTTAAAAAACCCTCATTTTGGAAGTTGAAACTAAGTTTCTTTGTTTCTCCACGCCCTTATCGCCCATCTCATCTCATTCGCAGTAAGAACGTGGCGGACTACAGCGCATCGCGTGAGAAGAACGACCTGGGCTTCCTGACGTTCGACCTGGAGGCCGACCTGACGCCCGTCTTCAACTGGAACGCCAAACAGCTGTTCCTCTACCTGGTGGCCGAGTACCAGACGCCCAAGAACGTGCTGAACCAGGTGGTGCTTTGGGACAAGATCATCCTGCGCGGGGAGAACGCCAAGATCGACGTCAAGAGCATCAACACCAAGTACTACTTCTGGGACGACGGCAACGGTCTCAAGTGAGTCGCGGCCTCTGTGTGGGAACAGTTGAGGTTCAGCATGGTGATTGAGAGTGTATGAGACATGAGCAAGGTGATGAGGGGCACGCGTGTTATTGGGCGCTGTGTGTAGATATTCTGGTATATGTTTAAAGGTCGATGTTTTTGTTTGTCTATTTACTCGTTCTTTTTTATCACTAAGTTATTTGAATTTAATAATATTAAATGTACATTCATCCCTCCTCATCGAGCCGTGTTAGCACGCGCCTTGGAGTACCTGGATCTCTGAGAATTACACGCCCTGGAGGGGGCCCTATGATCTCGAAAACCACACAACGTAACGACAAGCGGAAAACGGATTTAGATAGCTCGAGACAAGCTCTCTCGAAAGTACTCCGGTCTTGTTTTAGGTCAGGTCAATATCAAGGTCAACAGAGGTCATCAAAGGCCAGATTTGCCAGATTTACGACTTTGCTCCAGATTCCCCCAATTATCTCAGAAACTATGATAGCTAGGAGCAAACTGAAAAAGCAGTCGAAAGCTATTGCAATTTGTAATCGACTTTGTTGTCCTCAAATTTGAGCTCAGATAAATATGTTAGGCTCAAGAGGTTATTAAAGGTCAAAACGACTATTTTGTTTTAAAAGAAGTGTTTTGCGAATAACTTTTTAACTAATGAAGATAAAGCAGTTATTTTGACGCCATCATGTTTGTCTCGTCCAGGCGCTTCATATTCATTTTGACAGATGAGGTCAACTGGGAAGTTTGACCTCAGATCAAGGTCAAGTGGTGACCCAAGTAGGTAATGTTGCTTATTGTGAAACGTGTCTCGATGAGACAAATACCTTGGTACTATTTTCACGTCTCTATCTTCATTCTGTCGGAGAGTTATTGACAAACAAGTGTTGTTGGTCACACAATTGACCCTGATCTTAGGTCACCGATATAACAAATCCGAGATAAACCAATTTTAGGTATCGATGTCCTTTTGACATCCTGCAAGTTTGAAATCGATCGCTTTAAATCTGTGTCTGCATACCACCAATCACTTTTTGGAGGTGAGGTCAGCATGTGACCTGGTCTGGTGACCTGACCTAAAATGACCCGAGGCCACGAATTTCACATAATGTGGGCAGTTCATTTTCGAACAGGTATGCAAAAAAGCGACGCTACGTGCCGCCGTTTTTCCGCTTCCTTCGAAAAACCGGAGGAGTGGGCGGATTTCACCTCCAGCCTCCACGGCGCGTGTTAAATAGTCATGGATATCACGCTGTTGTACACTCATGTTGTCCTGACGCTTAAATCACGATCAGGACGGTCGCATCTGGCTCATTTTGCTTGATTCGCAACTTTTTTTGTAAGCACGCCCAGAAACATCATGCAAACAGTGAGAAAATTGGTTCATCCCTTTACAAATATTGCATAATCTGGAAATAGCCTTTTATCTTGTGTGACTGCAAGGCTGTTCTGACTCTTGTTACTCAGTTCACTACAAGCATGCAACTCCAACATTTGTTTAGCATGCACTTCCAGCATTGTTTTTGTAGCATGCAACTCCAACATTTTGTGTTCATACTGTCTCAGCAACGAGCATCAACTCGTGTTAATTTCATTATTGTAATCAATTCCCTTGGGATTTGATGTATTTGTATATGCTCTTGAAAACTTACTTTCAGGTGCCTGCTCAACTGACATGTGTCTTTCAAAAACTTGAAGTAGTTTGATTTGAAGTAGAATAAGTTGTCTTGGTGAAAATTTATCCCTACGATTTACATTTTTGCGTTTTGCCATTTTTTTCTGACTGACGCTGAATGGTTGGCAACCAAACGCTGATTTTATTTGCCTGTGGAAAGCTAAAATTAAAGCAACCAAACGCTGGTTTTACTTACCTGTGGAGAGCTAAATATAAAACCTGCATTGTTGCAGCTGTGTTGCAACTATGGCTTACATCGTTCTTCTGTCACAGGAACAACAAGAACGTGACGCTGTCTCTGCACTGGAACGTCATCCCTAACGCCGGTATGCTGCCCAACGTGGCCTCGCACGGCCTGCATTCGTTCTCATTCCCGGCTCAGTACGCTACCGCCCGCGGAGCCTAAAGACTGACATGGACGGTGCTGCCATCTATCTATGTCTGGGTGAACTGATCTTTCGGTATGCAGTCACCAGGGGATAATGTGAAGCAGCGACTACCTTGGAAAGCGGTGTTTGCTGTGCATTTGAACGTGATCTGCATGATAAGTTAATTGTTTAAACTTTTCATTGTTCGATGTAAAACAGTTTTTTTCCTTAACTTAATGGACGTCGGAGGTGTTTTACGAAGTGTCTTCTGTCAACCATTCTATTCTAAACACCAATTCACAAAATAAACAACATAGCAAAATATCAGATTGGAATTGGTCCAGACTTAACAAAGACGGACTTATGGACTGATAACCATAAGGAACCAAGTGTTGTTGTGTTAAAATGCCAGCTGTTTTGTATATGAAACCCACACATCAAGTTTTGCTACCAAATCAAGACATAATTGTTTCCGTCTTTGTTTGCACACTGTCGTTTGCGAGTCTGGGCGAAGGGCGATAGTTGACGATCGGGGCAGTGTTTTCATCTGCGTGGTGAGAGGGTCTGGTTTGCGCGTCAGCTTTGGTGTATGTTTGCCGGCGTCCGTGCATGTGAAGCGGATTTTCCGGGCGAATGTGGGACAATCATGCTGCGACAAAGTCACGACCTGCGCCCGAGGACCGACCTTTGTTGCTGCCGTGAAGCGTTCAGAGTGGGTCGCGACATGAATGCTGAACGGGCAAAGGTCCGCACCTCTCTCATCGGCTTCATTTTGTGGTGGGGGATCCGACATGTGTCAATACACCGTGTGTTGAGATAGTGAGTTTTGCGTGTGACGGTATGCGCTACTAAACGATGAAAGAATTGTGAGGGCACATTTTTTAGCTTTAAGCACAGTCGCAATGTGAATGGATGTAGTATTACGGTGATCGCCTAGGGAGAGGTTTATTTATTAGTTTGCCTAGTGCCATCTGCTGGCAGAACCGTGTACCTTACTTTCCAGCGCATGGCCGCATCAGTCAGCGCTACATCAAGGATACCGAGGTTAAAACGTTGAGAAGCAACAGCTTGTCTAGATGCCTTCGGGCTGCATACTATGCATACACCGAATTGGCAGCCCAACACGTGTATCATGTTCTGGTAGTCGTATACAGAGATAATTGGTACCCGCATCGGCGGTCAATATGGCGTAATTAATAATCTCACCTTTGATTTGCATTCCCATGCAATTTGGGTACCAGCTAGAGTTCGACATGGCTGATTTTTTCCTTGGCCTAGCCGCCCCACAGCCACAGCGAGCCACAGCCAGCCACAGCCAGCCACAGCCAGCCACAGCCGCTCCCAAATGTCAATGGCCGGCTGTTGGCCAGCCGCGAGGATTTGTGTAAATTCATAGGTATGTGTTTATTTTCAGTTTACTGTTATGGTTACATGTCAAGGCTTCTTTTAAAGGGACACTCCCACCTTAAAAAATGTATCAAATGTACGTCGTTTGTGGTGCAAAATATAAAGTGAATGCTGCTGAACACGATTATGACATTTGTTTCTCACGAAAGTGCTCACTTTTTTAGTTAATAAATAAACGTTTTAATATTTGGACTGATGACGTCATATGGAAGGAATTTTTGGAAAAAAAGAAAACCTTCACGCTGCCATAAGTAGGACTAGTGTAATGGCTATGTACTGACAAAAGTAAAACAAGTCGACTGTAATACACATTTAGCAAAGGGAGAACTAGGACATCGGCTCACGCCACAAGGGCGGATCCCAGGGGGGGGGGGGCATGCCCCCTCAAAAAGGTCCTGAGACTAATGTTTTGCCCCCCAACGGTCGGACGTAGCAAGCTGTAAAAATGTTTTTTGCAACAGTCAAAATACAGCCATTCACAGTGAAAAATCGAAAATTCGCGCCGCTTCGCGCACGAACAAATACGCAATTGTTTAATGATGAAAATTTTGGAAAATGGAATGAATGAATTAAGACGTCTGGCAGTGCCAAAATAAAAAACGTTGGCGCAGTCTCCTGGCGGTACCTATTTGCTAGCCCCAGGTCCCACTCCCTCATAAAATATTAACTTTCAAAGTGGGCCCTTTTCCTTTTTAACGTCTGGCCCGAATTCCAGAAAAAGGTGACGCGAACGCAGAGACGCGGACATCGCACAAGGAAGCTGCTTTGCGGTTGTCCAGCTGCTGGACCAAAGATGCTAATAGTGGGACCACAAGCCATCTCCCCAGCCATTTTCGTCCAGGCTCCTCAGATCCGCAGTACCATTTATGTGCGGAAAGCCGTTCTGCCGCTCGCTATTTTCACCATTTTGCACTGGCTGGTTGATACTAATTGTTGTTGCAGTTCGGTGCTATGTATAGTTATTTAATTACCCCATATACCTAAGTTTTAAGCACTTTGCTGCCACCGGTCAATCGTGATTTACTATCCGAAAGATTTATTTATTAAAACTACATTAATTTCATATGTTTTGCACATAAACGAGATGTGCAGTAGGCATAGGGGTTATTCTTTGAGTCTGGTTTCAATGTGAAGTTTTAGTTTTCCACGACTCTAAAATAAAACTTTTACGCCGCTTCGGGCGTCACAATCGGTCGCCATCGTCATATACGAAGCAATCGCCAATCGTTTTCGGTTCATGTAACGGTGAATTGATGAATAGCACGTTTAGCTTTTTATTCTCTACAATGCGAACCACCTATGTTTCTGGGTTTTATCAGTCAAACCCGTAAAAATTTCGCGCCGCTTCGCGGCGCTAAATAACAAATTGCTATTTCCTTTTTCGATATTCAAAGAAGTCGAAAAAATATATATAAGAAATCGTGTGGTTGCAAAATAGAGTGGACCAAATCCGGGAAGAAATTGGGGGTAGGTAATGGTCGCTTAAAACGGTTTGCCCCCCCAAAAAAAACAAAAAAAAACGACCGGCTGGATCCGGCCCTTGAGGCCCAAACCATTCAAAATACATTGGGGGCTGGCGAATGGTTGCCAGATTGCAAAATCAACTAGAATTTTCTCTGTGATTCGGCCTCAGTGGTTGTTTTACTTATAAGCCAATACATAATTTCAATGCCAAGCACGCAAAATGGCTATCTCAACTCAAATCTTATGTTAAGGTGGGACAGTCCCTTTAACCATGATTGCCGATTGTTTTGATAAGATTGATGCAAAATCTTCAGGTAGACTATGTAGCCATAGCCATGATCTAGAGAATTTCCAGTCAGGCCCAACCCATTAGCCGTGGGGTTCGGCCGGCCATCGGGATAGCCGCCCCATGTAGATCTCTAGTACCAGCTCTTGTCCTTTTTTACCGAACTAGCCTTCCAAACTATTTATGTGCAACCCAAGGCCCCAACAACCTTTTCCTAAAGAAATTAGTTAGCACTTGGAATGGGAAAGTACTTTCAGTTGATATGCAAATTCATTCATCTAATAATCGATGAGAAATTTTAATTTTAATTATATATATCCTGCCCCCTGATGGGCTTCCGAGGCAACTTCGCCATGGTGAAGGGTCAAAATGACCCCTCCCGTCTAACTCGAAAACTAAAAAGGATATGCGGAAAAAAACGTTCGAAAGCTATCGACATGTATGTACATTCGAAGTTTCAAAGAACATTTTTAGCTCTGGTCAATATTGAGGACGCCAGAGGTCATCAAAGGTCAAATTTTACAGTTTTTGGCATTTGCTTCGAACCAACCCATCCCATATAAATCTCGTCGAACTATGAAAAGCTAGGAACAAACGAAACAAAATCGAAGCTCTTATTAAAATGCACTGGTGTACCTTTAAACATTGAACGCTCAGAATCAATAGCTTTAGTTTGCCAAAAAGGTCATCAAAAAGGTTCAGGAAAAAATTAAAAAAAATAAAAAAAAATGCATTTTATTTAACACTTGTTTTTCCTGCATAGCTTCTTATCTAAACGATAGAGCAATTATTTTAAAGACCCATCAGTGTTTGTCTCGTCGAGGCGCTTTGAAACATATACATGGTGACCTGGCAAGGTCAACTATTTGGTAACCCATGTAGGTCATGTTGCATTTGGGGCGACGCGGCCAGTCAAGACAAACACAGTGGTGTCGTCCGCTTGTCTCTATCTTTATTCTATCAAGAGTTATTTGTTGTATACAGCAGTATACATATACATTATACATACACTGCGGGGGGGCAGATTCTGCCCCCCGGTAGTTTTTTGCCCGCTGCTTCTGAACCGTTTCGTCTATCGTCTTGCAACTTTCGGACTTTTCCTAAATGTGAATGACGCGTGTTCTGTGACAATTTGGAAAAATCGGCCCAGCAGAGGCGGCTCCAGGGTCATGTTTTTGGGAGGTCGTTACGAATGCGGGTGTGGCGGCGGGCATACTTGCCTTTCGTAGTTTTGCGGTGGAATTAAAAGCGTCAGAAACTAAGTCGGATGCTTTATAGCGTTCATAAACATAATTTAATTATATATATATTTTGGGGCAGAGGCGACTCAGGATAAATAAAATGGGAGGCGATATTCTCCGTCAATTTAGGCCCATTTTCAATAAAGCAGGATGATAAAGGAGCGTTCCCGCATAATGGTGTCTCCCCACGTTGTTTAACCTGAAAAATCCACAAATGCACAATTTGTTACATTTAACAATTACAGCAACAAAAGCAATTGTGGACGTTCCCACGTCCCAAAACACTAGGGAAAAACGCATATTTTTGTATCAAGAATCCTCCATTTTGTATCCCTGAAAAGGGTCTTTAACACTTCTAATAGATTTTTTTCATTATTGCTACTTGGTTCCTCTTTCACACATTGACGAACATGGACATTGCGAAGCTCAAAACGTTTCTTTGCATGAAAATCGGTTGATCACAATGGCCACAATGACCTCTCAAAAAATAATGCTCGTATTTTCTTGGCCCCTGGCCCCCCATTTTTTTTGAAGCAAAAAGTAATTTCGGGGTTCCCCAAGGTAATAATTTCGTCACGACGAATCGGGACCATGGTTGTTCGATTCCATCGAAATCGCCGAGCGGTTCTCAGATCTTGGGGGGGGGAGAATCTGCGCCCCCACGCAGGCTAGCGTAAAATTCTCAAGCCAGCCGCAGGGAATCACGGGTTAACATAAATCCACTGAATGCATCAAAAACGTTATGCAGAGAATCAGCTCGCCGAAACGCATATTTGATATTGACATACGATTATCAATGGCACATGCCCCTTACAATAAAGCGTGATGATTATTATTTTTAGCGCAATGAACTTGACTTGTTTTGTGACGGTATTTCTTGACTGCTTGGCACTAATGCTGGACCAGAACAAGGTTATTCTAATAGTAAAAGTCTAATAGTAAGGTTATTCTAATAGTCTAATAGTAAGTCTAATAATAAAATGGGAGGCAATGTCCTCCATCAAATAAGGCCCGACTTCAAATTAATAAGATGATTATGATTAAAGGCGTTCCACGCATAGTGCCCTCCACGTTGTTAATCTGGATCCACCTATGTGCAATACGAGTATTACATGTAGCAAATAACAGCAACAAAGCCCACATATGACGTTCCTATCGTCCCAAACAATCACGAACAGCACATATTAATTTTCGGAAAATCCCCATATTTTTAATTCCTGAGTACGCCTATGTTTATTTTTATTTTTATTTTGGTACAGGTCCCTTTGATATATCAAAGACCATTTATGTCAAATTCCCCTTTTGAAGCTCAAAAACGTTTCGGGCATGAAAATCGATCGAATCACATAACCACAATTACCTTTCGAAAAACACACAAAAATTATCCCCCCTGGCCCCCCATTTTGACATAAATAAAATTTCGGAATCAAACAAGCATCTTGTCACGAAAAATCGAATGGTGTTTGTCCCAATGAAATCGGCCAAGCGGTTCTCGAGATCTCGGGGGGGGGGGCAAAATCTGCCCCTCCCACAGGTTAACGTAATTCTGGCCGCCCGCAGGGAATAGGGTTAAAGCGAGTTTCCTCATAATTTGTATTACTCTCTTCTACTATGAATGGCTAACATCGAGTCCTCCCCCAGTTATAAAGCCTTGGCTTACCCAATGCCTCTAGGCCGAACAGTGTCTCACTTGCAGTGGGAGTGGTTTCAAATGGAGTGGAACTAAACAAATTCATATTTGCTTGTTTGTTTGTTTTGGGAGCATCAGCAAATGCTAACGGGCCCACTTTGGTTAGCCCCCCCCCCCCATCGCAAAATCCTGGCTGCGCCTCTAGTTACTATTAATATTACACACTTAGGGACCTCGCCCTGGTAAAGGCAATTCACTGGGTGTCCGGGTAGAGAGGAGGTGGGGTACGACCCCCCTTGGAGTTTCGCTCCTAATTAAGCCTAAGAGCTTCGATTAAGAAACGAGCGTGTTGCTTGTGATGAGGGGCAGCCATTGACATCTAAGGTCCAGAGTCAACAGGTGACCTCTGAGGTCATGCCAAAGACCAAAATGTCACAATTGGTAAATGTGTGAAAGTTGAATACTGATCGAGCCAAAATGGTAAAGGAACATCTTGGTATGTTTAATACACGCAAAATTTGAAATCAGCGTCACAAAATGACTTAAAAAACGGCAAATTCCTAAAAGGTCATGTCAGGTCATCTGAGGTCAGTGACCTCGGTTGACCTTTGGAAGCGCAGGATCCCAGTGAAACATGGGATTCATCATCAGCAGATATTCATCATTAGCTTTCATCAGCATTTGCTGATGAAAGTTTCATTGCTCTGTCAAATGGCTCCAAGATTTGAAATCAGCGTCAAAAACTACCCTAAAAGCGACCAGAAGCAAAACAAAATCATCGGAGGTCATCGGAGGTCAGTGGCCTCGGTTACCTCAGAAAAGGTCAGTCGAGGTCACAATCTCAGAAAAAGACACACCTGTCACCTAGACACCTGTCACCTTTGCATTTGCTCCTGAACGTCAAACACTCGGAAACGTTACATGTAACAATAATTGATACTACGGGACTCCAGTTTCGCCTGACATGACCTTGAAAAACAGGTCATAGGTCACGGATCATGAAAGCTGGAAATTCGAAATTTTCCGTGTATGTGTCAAATTGTTCAAAAGTAGGGTACTGAAAGTTTCATTGCGATCATACGTGAGTTATTTGGGAAAACCAAAGGGGTGGCATCTACCCCCCCCCCCATCCGGGCGAGGGTTAAGGGTATATGACCACGGTTAAGCTTCTTGATGTTTTATTCACCATTGGGACACAGGCAATGTGCACGTATGCTCCCGTACCGTTTCATATTTCAAACCTGTTTAGCTATAGCTTTACCAGAGCGCTCCCGTTCGGCCGTTGCCCGAAAAGGCGCTATACTAGTATGTAATATTGATCATGTCCGCCCGTAGCTCAGTGGGAGAGCGCTGGTCTTCTGACCTATCCCAGTAGTGGCAGCCTGGGTTCGAGTCGCT
>VOPJ01010042.1:0-37662 GCA_014673585.1 Semibalanus balanoides
CGGCAGCGCAGAAGGCCGGTGTTATGTCGGCCGGCGACTGACTGTTGGTGGACCGCTCCGCACCGTGACACTGCCACGGACGAATGTGAGTCAGCGGCCCCAGGACGCGGACCGGCGTGGCAACGGTTTGAATTCCTACCCCGACATACATACACACGTGTTGGAGCCGGGACCGAGCCAGCCGGGGTGTCATACCGTCAGCCAGCCAGTGCAGACGGAGTCCCTTTCAACCCGTGCGACTGCATGTGTGAGGTCCAGATTGGCTTATATAGCGCCGTCGTTACGCTATGAGGAGGGATGTCGGTCGTTCGTGACGTTTTCCACTTTCTCGGCTGATCACATGTGGTACCGGGGACAGTATCGTTGCGATGAAGGGCATTGCCGCTGCCGTTTGCAACTTCTGGTTCGGTTAGTGTGTCAGCCGCCGGGCATAAAGCAGACCCAGAGCAGCATTGTGTCAGACACTGCGGCGTGCGTGCGGTGGCAGTTAATGTGGTGCGAATTCGAATGATAACATTCCAGGGGCGGCCGGGTCAGGGTACTCGCGGGCCAGACAGAGACTGGTGCTTGACGACAGGCTGACAGTGAGTACGGATGACGTCTACAGTCTTTGTTTTGCCACGAAATGGCTGGCATTCTTAGAATAGCATATGCACATCGCCACCGTGTCATGTTAAATCCTTTGGTTGGGTGATAAATCTGTAAATTATTCCAAGGTAAATTCATTATACGTTTCTCGTTTACTGACTAAGGCCTAAATGACGGGCACCTTATTTCATATTTTACCATTTTGTAAACACAATATGAATGAGGAAGGCAGGATCAATAGGCAAAAAAATCATTGTTAAAATGAGGTCTGCACCTAAAAGCCCACTGATCATTTTAGACAGACAATAGATATTAAATTTATCTGAGGAGTTTTGCTTTAATTCTTGAACATCCCGTCAAACACTTTCCAGATACTCCTTCCAAAAATGTAGCATTACCAGCGGTATTATTTATATACGGTACTGAGTCCACGTCTGTGTGTGCATCCTGTGCCTCTGTCACCCCTCTGCTGGATTGATGTGTGGTTTAGTGCACGAGGGTCGCTACGGTCGCACCACAGCCCGGTCGCCAGGACGCAGGAACGAGGGTACGAGGGTCGCAGTCGACCCGAGTCATCTATTAGCAGATGTCCGGAGACAGGGCGAGGTTTATATTTTTGAGTCGAGCAGCGCATCAACTGGGGGACCGTGGTGAGGAGAGCGCCGGGTGATGATATGAGTCAGCAGCCACTGTTTACAGGCTGAGACTGTAACTGCAGCCATCTGAGGCGGCAATCTCCGGGTAACACGGAACCACAACCGCAGCCAGTCCATCCGGACAGAGCGGCGGCGAGGGAAGACCCGAGACTGTGGCGCCCTCTGCTACGTCACAGATTCGCCCGTCTGACGTCCCCCGTAACACACCAACCGGCCCCTCTCCATAGAGCTCCGAGTGGCTACTGGCTGCAGGTCACTTCCCCTCACTGTCGTATGGGACACTGGAGACCACATGGGAGGGGGGCTCAGCGGCTATTCCCCCCTTTGGCTCTAAGAGGTGGTGCCATATTTCACTTTGACACTTTGGCATTTTATCACACTTTGGCCCCCCTTTTGACAGTACCGACCAGAGCATAACTTAGTGTTGTAACAGTTGACGATTTTGTCCCTCTCCAGTCACTAAGACTTATCTCCCTTAAAACGTCACGAAGCTGCAGCATGTCCATACAACCAGTGATGGATTCAGGGGAGAGGCCCTGCCTCGCCAAAGGTTTTGAAACTATTATTACCCCCCCCCCCACAAAACCAAACAAAACAACCAAAAACACAAAACAACAAAACAAACACAAAACAAAAAAACGGTTTGGACAAACGATCGGCCTACTGCAGAATTTATCATACAAATTGCCTTTGCAGCATTAAAAATCAGGTATCCACAGTCAAAAAAACGCGGAAAATTTCGCGCATGCTTCGCGGCATGACACAAGTTTCGGCAAATTGCTTATTACATTTGAAGAAAAAAGAAAATAACTGCATTATTAGCCTGCCAGTAGGCCACCACAGAGGCTCTCCCTGAGGGAACCTGCTGGGCCCCAGTGACCAAAACATTTTGCATCATACGCGAGATGTGCTATTAGGAAAAGGGCGTTACCTGAGGCCTGTAGGCCCCACTAACGGCCTGGTTTCAATATAAAAAATATGCATTTTTCTACGACTTAAAATTAAAAAAAGTTCACGGTCACTCGTGGCGCCACTCTGGTGACCATGTCATTCAATGCATTATGACTTTTGGGTTCATTTCGTTAACACTGATATTAAAATGAATAACATTTTTTAGTTTTTTTTATCCTTTACAGCGACCCAACCCCTTTTCCTTGTTATCTACACAACCTATATTTCTGGGCGTTTATTAAGCAAACCCTAAACATTTCGCGCAGATTCTCGGCGCTAAATAAACATGATTCTACATTTTAACAGGAAAATTCACATTAACAATGTTGAGAGGATGAAATACACAAATCAAATGGGGATACATATTTTTTTCGTCAATTCAGCGACCCCAATCAAAAAATGATCAAGCGACGCCCCTGCTTTCGCTTGATGCTGAGGTATGCCACCCCCTCAAAACTTGAAATATGCCACTGATTCCTCCCCCCCCAAAAAAAAAAAAAAAAAAAAACGCGGCCTGCAGTGCATACAACATCTTCAGATTGCTTATGTTTCGGCAGTATCAAATGAGAGGGGAAGGGTCAGGGTTAATATCGCCGAGTTTTTTACCTTCCACATGTGGTTCAAAACTGCTTCAGCGGCACTGAAACATTTTGATCCTCAATACAAAAGGTGCATTCATATGTGACCGTTGTTAGAACCGAGCCTCTGCTATATGTATTGTGACACGGCCCATGTGGGGGCGTTGGCTGTGACATCCGGGTGCCGCCGGTGGCCTATGGTCGGCCTGCCATGACATCAGTCCGGCAGCCGGCCACTCTATCAGTCGGATGTAGCCACCAGCATGTTTTCTCCTGACCTCCTCCCTGCGGGTCGCACCAGACGCCGGCGGAGATGGCTTTGATGTCACTATTTTAAGCTTTGATGTCATCATGTCACATAAGCCGAGTCATTTTGATAGAGTCCTCTATTGAGTGTGGGAGGATACAGCTCCAAACACATCTTTTTCTTTCTACGCTAACACTTTTTGTTTCAGATTCAATGGTTCTTGTTCTATGGTTTTAGAATGGGACGTCAAAACTCACGATAAAAAACGGGGTAATATGGACCACCTTGATCCAAATGGTTTCAGAATGGTTCTTGTCCTATGGTTTTAGAATGGGATGTCAAAACTCACGATAAAAAGCGGGGTAATATGGACCACCTTGATCCAAATGGCCCTGCTACCACACAGGATCTAAATTGTTGGCACCTTTGGTGGTCGATGTTAGAGTAACCATTCCTCCTTATGACTAATTACAAACATGATAAAAGCTATCATCATAATTGTTTTAAATAACAGACGCGTCGTTAAAGCTTACATTTTTGATCGGTTCCGCAAAAACAGCATTTCTTCGCATCGCAGTAAGTACCCCCACACGCGATCTCCGTCAAACTATGCAAGCGACCGTCGTTTGTGTCGAGCATCGTAGCTATCGTGATTTGAGATGGATCGCTGCTCTGGATTTGGCCGGAAAGGTTGTGGTCCGAATCTCCCACCTTCCCCTAACAAGTAACCAAAGCAGGAACACACTGATAGTTAGACTAAAGGCAAAAGTGGCTCATATTTGTTTGTAATTTGAATTATTATTAAAAACACACTGTGCGTTAGGGAAAAGATCTTCCAAATGTTCGTAATCAATTTCTCCAAATAGACGCTTATTTTGTCAGCCACAGATCCCATATCGCCGAACCACCAGGGCCCCCTTTATTGGTGGTCTGGGGCAGCCCGTGGTCAGGACTCGCCCGTCTGACGTCCCCCGTAACAAACCACCTCTCTCCACAGAGCTCCGCGTGGGCGCCGACTACCTCCCCACTCAGCCGTCTGAGCGGCTCGCTGGGTGGGTCTGGGCGGCAGTCTGAGTCGCAGTCTGACGCTGGGCAGTCTGGACGGTCTCGGCTCTTCAGGTCTTTCTCACAGCCCCATGCTGCGGTCGGAGCAGGCGCGAAAGCTCATGGTCCACCCGCGCTCCCTGGTGGAGAAGGCGCGCATGAACGTCGCGTGAGTATGCGCCAAACGGCTTATCCTCGGATCAAGACATTATCAACCTTAGTATTGGAGCTAGCAGAATCAGTATGTTTCTGGTAATCGTAAAGTAGATTTGAGGATGTACCTCAGGGTTGCGATTTATCTGGCGAACTATTTCTGTTGTGATATACATTACGCCACTGCCACTAGTGTTGTGTTTGCGGGTCGGACCCAGGTTAGTTCAGAGCTGCAACGTGAGCAGACACACCGGCGTGGAGAACCGTTTCCGTTATCCTGCGTCAGGAACGTGTTGGGCCTATTGCGTCGAATGTTTATCATGTGTCAACGACTTGTTATTGGTCGATCTCTTAGAACCATCTGATCATCCGACTTATTTCCTGCTTATCAGCAACCTACTGTCCTTTAGCACTTGTGACTTATTGTCATTTGCAATTGCATAATCGTTGAGGCAGACATACCACTGTAAACCAATTGACCAAGTTTTGTGCAATATAGGATAAAGGCCCCTATCCTAGTTACGACTGCCATTACATCCACGCAAACGAGTGCTCAAGGTGGTAGTGACTCAATCCGGTGGACAGTTACAACTCAAGTTGTGTGTACATTAGTAGTTTGGGCGCGAACGCCAAAAGGAGGGTATATCTACCCCTTGTTTTAATACAAAACTTTCTAAGTTAGTCGGGGGCGGTTGTTTGTTTCCACAAATGGTTAGCTTGTAAAACTGGTTGATGCTACAAAGTACATGCTTGTACCATACACTGGAGAAAACAAAAATTTTCAATTGGTACGCATAATTCACTACTTTGTAAAGGGAAGTTAGTTGATTGATATTCCGTTTGTAACCTCGTGGACGCGCCTGCGCCGCGCGCATGGCGCACTAAGGACGCGAATGAAGCGTCCAACCGGCGCACTGCCCTGGGCCAAAATTGCCAGAAGTAAGTTCCCCCCACTCGGAAAATGGCTGTTTAGGCCGCTCCGAGAGAAAAAAAAAGGCGCGTGCAAGTGCTCGCCCAGACCCCATCTTCGAAACAGCGTTCCCGGCTTCCCAAGGCTCGAACAGTTCGCACGATCCGCGTGTTTTCAAGTTGCCGGGTGCATAGTGATGGGGAAAGCTTGGAGGGGAAGTGGATAGTATGATATAATTTCATTATTACTATGTTTTTGTTGTGTGCGTTAAGTGTGTGTATGTTGTTTAGGGGTAGGGGGGGAGGTTTGTTAAATCTGGTGTTCGGTTCCAGTTTGTTGAGCACGAATCGGGGCCGGTTGTTGTGCTCCATGTTGAAAAATGTCGAAATTGTTATTTAACTGAAATAAAAGTTTGGAAGCCCCCGCATTTCTCTGGCCTATTTGCCGTTCCGATGGTTCGCGATGGCTGCCGCGTTTAATCCTTCAACTTTTTCACAATTGAAAATTTGCAGAGGGCTGCAAACAAGTGTAATCTTTTGGCCAACTAGTTTTCTCTGTGCAAGCCGGTTTTGAAGGGCTCGGTTCTGTGCTGCCTTATCGGCTGGATTGGGATTGTTATGCAAACCTCATTTCCAGCGGCTGAGGAATGTACTAAACGAACTTCATGAAAAATACTTGCACAGGAAAACTAGTGCAAACGAACTTGTTTAGCGTTACACCCACGCAAAACGTACAGTAATTGTATCTCAGAAACAAGTCCGAGGAAAGAATGGTATAACTCACCGGTCCATTTGGTTTGTAAAGTGACAAGGCCAAACGGTCCTAGCGAATGGATCCAAAACCTTTAACAAAACCCCCTTTTGTTGATAGGGAAAATTCATGAAAAACTTGTAGACAACTATCCTGTAGTTTGGTTTAAAACGAACCAAGGCAACGCCTATTGCGAAAATGGATTCCAAAACTTGTAAACAAGTCTTTGGTTTGTAAGATTTGGTTTACAGTGTAGGGCGTGATATTGTTATCGTGTCCCCTAACAATACCCGACGTTAGCGTCAACTGAATCAAGCGTTAAGATGTGTTTGTTTGTCCGCCAGGTGGCTGGATTCCGTCAGCTGTCCATCATGGCGAGGCAGGGTGTGAGTTCAGGGCCGCCACCACTCCTGCTGGCGCTTCAATTCTTTACAGTTTCTACAAACCCTGGGACCCAAAACTCACGGACGCCGTGCGCTTAAACATGGCTGTACGAGCCAGGCCAGGTGGCAGATCTCTGAATACGAAGGATCGAACTGTTACGAAGAGGAGATGCTTGCTTCTTCGCTGGATTGCAGTTACTGCTTACAGACTGATGACACAGACATTCCAACAACTGCGTTTCATGCAAAGGGGGCAACCCCCCCCCCCCCCTACGGGTCTCAGGGGAGCCCACCGACATAGGCCCAGACACTATTTTCATATCCGTAGAGGCTTTCAAAAGAACACAAAGGAGCCCTTAAGCAAGGCGATGGGTCACTCTGGTGCATTGCCAACTGCCAAGGGCCCTTACAGAACAATGAAGGGCTTTTCGAAGCTAACCACAGGAGGTATCTTGGAGCATGTCCAGGCGGCCCAATTGGAGTCCACCTTATTGGCCCAAAAACATAGTCCCATTGACCTTTCAAGTATGTCCAGGGGCCCATTGTGCCCACTTAGGGACCACAAATCTGTCCAGGGGCCTCTCGGAGCATGTCCAAGGAGTCTTTGAGCCCATCCAGGACCCCACAAAACAGGAGCCATCTCGTGCATGTCCAGGGGCCCGATTGAGTCTGTTAGGGGCCTCTCGAGTCTGCCAAGGGGCCCATTAGAGTCTGTTGAAAAATACAAGTTGAAAAATAGAAATGCTAAAAAGGGGTCCCTCGCAAAACAAAGTGGCTAAAATCCGTAGAGTTTTTCATAGCCACGAATATATTTGTTGAGGGGGGGTCACCATGGCTGGCTTGCTCCTCTTTTTTAAGGTCTGGCTGCGCTACTGGTAGAGCTCAATGTCACCACTGTGTTATTACTCACATTGACTACATCTGTCGACATCTGTGGTATCATCTGTCGCGCTGAGCAGCTTTTCAGCTGACATCCAGGTGATATTTCAGCTGGTGTTTCATCTGTTAGTGCTTCAACTGTCGAGTTTGTCCTGTGTTTCAGTTGCAAGTGAACCTGCAGGGCACGTTGCCGCGGCGACACAGCACAGTCATGCCAGACACGCCGCCCGCTGCTCCCTCTCAAGATATCGACTCAGCACTGGATATGCTGGAGAACCAGCTGGATGGATCACAAGTCAATGGTCACAGTGAGCTGACTGAGGTGCCCGAACTGGCCGGCTACCTCCGCTTCCTCAGGTCAGTACCAGACTACAGGCTACCTCCACTTTCTCAGGTCAGTACCAGACTTCAGGCTACCTCCTCTTCCTCAGGTTAGTACCAGACTACAGGCTACCTCCGCTTCCTCAGGTTAGTACCAGACTACAGGCTACCTCCGCTTCCTCAGGTTAGTGACCCCAAGACCTATCATGGGTGCCCCAGTATCCCCAAGCCCCCAACCCAGCCGAAAACCATGAAACACAAAGCCCAGACCCAGACAGACCCATTCAAATTATCAATATTGATACCCCATGCCTATTGGGGCTCATTCGAATAAGGCAGATAATTATTTTCACAAAATTTCGCAACCCATTACCCTAGCAATGTTGACTTTCATTAATATTAACGAGAAAAATAATAATAGGCACTTGGTTTTTTTTTTGGGTTTTTTGCCCCCCCGCTGAAAAAATTTGAACTTAATGAGACACTTTGGCGGTCCAACAATTATCTTAATTGGAATCAAGACCTTGGTATACATGGTTTATAAATATTACTGCCGTATTTAACTTTGAACAGCAAAAGAGTTCGGCAAGAAGCTGCCACTCTGGATCCATGGACCAGACTGGGCTTCAAGCGATGAACCAAAACATGTGGCCGACAAAGGTCCTCGGCTGTCTGTCAGAAGAAGCCAGAACTGCGGTCCTCCCTACAACATCAGCAAAGTTGGGATCGGAACCATTACACCTCAATCAACAAACAAACACCCATCCTGGACGTTGGCGACTTCTCCTCGCTGCAAAAGTTGCACGGCGTAACAGCGCGAGTGTTTCAGTTCGTCAACAAGCTTAAACGTAGAAAAGCCGACGCAAGAGAGCAAGCCAAAAGCTACTGGCTGAAGATGATGCAGGAAGAGTCTTTCGCTGCAGAAATCAGCTACCTGAAGACTTACGAAAGAAAAGAAACGACCAACTCAGCTTCAGTTCCCAAGCTGGTTAGTGATTTGAACATCTTTACAGATGAGACAGGAATGCTGAGATGCCGGGGAAGACTGTCAAAACTCAACATGTACTCCTACGCAGTTCACAATCCGATTCTTCTCGCCAAGAATCATCGGCTGACGGCTCTCATGATCGAAGATCAGCATCGGCGCTGCAAACACCTTGGGGTTGGTACGACGCTCACAGAGCTGCGAGAGAACGGCTACTGGCTACCGAGTGGGCGTCAAGTTGTAAAGCGAGTCATCAAAGACTGCATCACGTGCAAGAAGCTGAATGCCCTTGCCGTTCGAACTACCCCAAAATGACAAATCTTCCCAAAGAGCGAGTCCGCTTCATCAAACCGTTCAGCAACACCGCGATTGACTACACGGGACACATCTTTGTTGAAGACTCAAACGGAGACATGAAGAAGATGTATATCGTGTTATACACATGGTCTTGCCATTCTGCTGCATTCAATCTTGATCTGGTACCGGCATCTTGGTTACTCAAGTCGTTCCTCAATCTTTCAGACGTTCTGCAGCACATAACTGCGTTCCAGTTTTCCCTGTACACAGACAAAATGCCAAAGCAGTTTTTCTTGCTAGCCAAAAGGTTCTCGACAACATCTTCACCTCAGACGAAATTTCAAAGAGCATCTCACCAGCAAACATCGAGCACCGTACCATCCCAGTTTATGCTAGCTGGGTTGGCGGCGTCTACGAAAGACAAATCAAGACTGTCAAACATTGTTTGTACAAGACGGTGGGCAGGGCAAAGCTCGATTACTTCGAACTTCTCACTCAGCTCAGCGAGATCCAGAACATGGTGAACAGTCGACCCATCACGTACGTTCACAGTGAGCCTCAACAACACGAGCCACGACGCCAGACAAGATCCTCAAACTTCACACTAATCCAAGGCTCCAACTGGTGGATCATTCTGAAGAAGCTGACCCACTTTGGACCTCAACTCCAGACGACACACATCAACAGATCAACAGAACTCTTCACGAACAGCAAAAACTTCAGGACCACTACAAGAACATGTGGTACAGCGAGTACTTGCTCGGACTACGTGAGAACACGCGCGACATCTTTCAAACCAACTGGGAAGACAAGATCGCCGTTGGTGACGTAGTCCTCATCAACACGAAAAACAGACCCAAAGGATGTTTCTGGCTCATGGGAAGGTGGCTTGAAGCTACTTCAAGTGGAGAACGACGCGACGCGTCGAACAGGTCCTCCTGAAGACTAGCGCGGGCAGAACCAACTCGATTACTTCGATATCTCACCCTATCCCCGCTGGAGATTCAGAAGCACCCACACTGGTCGAAAACGCATCTGAGGACGCCCCTCCACCAGCCTGGTGGACCTACCCTACCTGAAGGTGAAGACAGAGGCGAATCAATGGACAAGGGGAAGCAAGTCCCAAGACGCCCAAGACGGCCAAGCCCAGCGATCCGGCAAGCGCACTTGTTGAACTCCTTGCTACAAGCTGGAAGCATCTAACAACTAACAATCTGAACAGTCCACAAGCCAATGCTTAAACCCAGTTTAGCATCCCCGTCCGTGGGAGGGTTGGGTGAAATTTACCTTGAACAATTACAACATATGTCATAATCACGTACAGCATATTATACCGCACAACATTCATTCCTACTCACCGGCTAAAAAATCCTCCCTCCCCCTCCCTTTGCCAACGCGTTCCGGCCGGGTCTGGGTGCCTGGCTAACCGGCCCGGCCGGCTGAACGCTGGCCAGCTGGCGTTGCCCTCGAGCGGGGGTCACTGTGACCGAAGGTCAGGGTCGGATGGACTGAGCAGGGGAGGAGGAACAGTTTCCTGAGTGTGGTGTCGCGAGAAGGCGGTTTGTGTATTGTTGTGCAGCAGTGAAGTGCGAAGTGTCATAATCATCATAATCGAGATTCAAGTTTTGTTCAGTTTTTTATAAACTAAATATTATTCTAACGGTGATAAGGTCAAACAGAGATCTTCGTCACCAGTGATACGAATTATCACAGAGGCAGATCGCCAAAAAGGTACAGTCCCGCCTCTGTTCGTGGCTTCGTTCAATCCCTTCTTGTTACACCTCATGTATTCTCCACTTGCCTAATCATATATTCCACAAAGTCTCAAACTACAAATGATTTCACATTCAATTTCATCAAAAATATTCAACACAATTATAACCATTTTTTGTGGGTGGAGAAAGCCTACGTAATTCCTATAACTTTAGTAAGAGTTGGCATGATTTCCAATGAGCGACATCTGCCTTGAATACCGTCCATATAGACGTGTTTTCTGATTTCCACGCGATTAACGCGATGCTGAATATTTTTCGTGGAACCTTCTACTTTACAAATTCAATGTGTTCACGAACTGCTAAAAAACTACCTCAGGGTATCATTGCGCCTGAACTATTGGCTTTTTGACATCACGACCAATCAGAGAGCATAATTGTAAATTACGTAAATATACTTAATTATTTAAAATCCTGATAATTCAGAGGAATTTATATTATATTGACAATCTAAAAAATATTTTAAAATAATTTGCGTTCAATCAAATACATAAAAACAGGAGGTTAGGTAACCTGCAACTAGTCCATTATGCACGGTAGAAGTTCATTTAGCAGATCCTCTTAAGATGACTAAAGTATGAGAAATACCTTTCTGAACTCTGCTCTCGGTGTCAACAAATATTTGGCACTCGACCTCCGGTCTCGTGCCAAATATTTTTTAACACCTCGACTGGCAGTCATTTCCCAGCATCGTTCAGAAATATATATTGTTATACCATTTTCCTAAGATATATTTCCCTGGAGTCTGGATATCCAACTAGGCATAGCTAGACAGAGGATACTTAGTTGCCTCAAGCCTATAAGGCTGATGGTGACCAACGCCGTTTCGTGGGGACTGTCTGAGTGAGCATACCTTGTGAGACCCGAGGTTGGCGGTGTAACACTACCTTGTGTGGTCCGAGGTTGGCGATGTGGCAGGTGAAGGTGGCCTCGCGTCCTTCAGGGACGGTGATGTTCCTCAGTGGCTGCAGAAACCGTGGCCAGTGCTGTGTCCGGGCCACCACGGACCACTCCCTCAGTACTGAAACACATCAACAGCAGTGAGCTAAAACTCAAAACATTAGCTTCATGGGATTGGAGACGTCTGCTGTTGGATTTCAGCAGCGATAGGTACACTGGGTCCAAGTCCATCGCTACACTTTGTCGTGGGGGTCTGCTGGGATCCTAGATCCGTTGCTGGATTTAGCAAAGATCGTCTTGGATGGGGGATCCATGTCCTATAGAAAACGACACCAATGTCGTAAGGTAACAGTGTAACATTGGGCATACAACACTTTAACCCTATTCCCTGCGGGGGGCAGATTCTATCTCCCGGTAGTTTTTCGCCTGCTGCTTCTAAACCGTTACGTCTAGCGTTTTGAAACTTTCGGACTTTTCTTAGAATTAAATGACGCGTGTTGTGTCAAATATTTGAAAAAAATCGGTCCGGCAGAGGCGGCTCCAGGCTCATGTTTAGGGGAGGTCATTTTGAATGCGGTTGTGCGGCGCATACTTCCTTCGTAGTTTGCGGTCGAATAAAAGCGTCAGAAGCTATGCCACTGCTATATACGTCATACATACTTGGATTATACATACTTTGGGGCATATTCGCACTCAGGTACATAACATGGGAGGCGATATCCTCCGTCAAATAAGGCCGAACTTCAAATTAGTAAGATTATAAAAGGCGTTCCGCGCACATGGTGCCTCCCACGTTGTTTATCTGGATCCGCCTATGTTAAATATATTTTATTTTACAAATTACAGTAGCAAAGCCCACATGTGACGTTTCTATCGTCCCAAATAGTTACGAACAGCATATATTTATTACCAGAAAATCCCCTCATTTTTCATCTCTGAGTACGCCTATGATTTTTCATATTGGGTCTGGCTGGGTCACAGTCAGGTCCAGTGGCGTACCTACTATCGACTTTTGACCGAGCGAACGCTCCTTTTTCGATATATTTTATCAACCTGCCGTCCAATTAGGAGGCGATTTGCACAGTGTAAGTTTGAGCTTATGGCCTACTTTTTGTCAATATTGTCTCTTAACAAAAGTTGAAATTTACACCACTTCTCATTGACTCGTAACGCTAATGGAATCACAAGCCTGGGTAGAGGCTCTCAGTCCATCTGACTGTAGCCCCGCCCCGCGCGCAGTTGCTCCGCCACTGGCCTTGACGCTGTACTACTGACCGTAGCCTGGGTCAGTCCACTCCTGCAGCCAGTCGCCGCTGGAAGCCGCTGCGCGTACGGTTGGGCCCTCAACGGCAGGCGTTCGTCAGCCAAAAGAAGAAATTAAATTACGAGCGAGCGCGTAAGCGCTCGCTAAGTCTCACTGGAAAACGGGATTTCTCACATATAAGCGGCCGACCCGACGCGACTCACCCAGCACGACGTCAAACTTTTCAGAAACTTATATCTTTTAAATCCCGCATACGATTAACAAGCGATCTCGCATTTGGTAGCCCTTATTAAATCAATTATATTGTTTACATCTTTCCTTCTCAAGTGGCAGGTTTATCAATGGCGCGTGGCAGGGTGCCGCTTTAGGATGTAGAAAACGTTATTCTGCTATAGCTGATTAATGGGCTGAAAAACTGTTAAGCTGATTTTTAAGCGTTTCTTGGCCCGTGTTAAACATTACAAGTCAATGAAGTGTGTAATTTCAATCTTTTTGTTAAGAGGACAATATTGACAAAAAATAGGCCATAAGCTCAAAACTACATTGTGAAAATCGCATCCTAATTAGACGGATGGTTTAAGAAAATATTGAAAAAGAGCGTTCGCTCGGTCAGAAGTCCGATAGTAGAACGGTGTTTGCGTTTGCGCAATAACCGCCACCGCCAACGCAAAATACCCAAAAGCCGCCCACCAACGACAGCCTACAAACCGCCGCCCGCAACCGCCGCCCGAACCGGGCGCACGCAAATTGCCGCCCGCAACCGCCACCTACCAACCACGGGCCCGCAACCGCCGCCCGCAAATGCCGCCCGCAACCGCCGCCCGCAAACCTCCGCCGCAACCCCCAACCCGCAACCGCCCTCGCAAGCCGCCCCACTCCGCCCAAAACGCCGCCCCCAACGCCGCCCGCAAAATTCCGCCCCAACCGCCGCCCGCAAAACCGCCGCCCGCAACCGGCCGCCGCAAGCCGCCACCTACAACCACCGCCCGCACCGTCGCCCGCAACCGCCGCCCGCAACGCCGCCCGCAAATGCCCCACACAAACGCCGCCCCCAAACTCCGCCCAAAAACGCCGCCCTCCGAAACGCCGCCCGGCAAATGCCGCCCGCAACCGCCGCCCGCAAACGCCGCCCGCAAACGCCACCCCGCAACTCCGCCCGCAAACGCCGCCCAACAAACGCCGCCCTCTGTCTATAATAGATTCTTGTCCGACAAATTCGAATGGTGTTCGTCCATCAAAAATCAAGCCAAGCGGTTTTCCGAGATCTCGGGGAGGGGGGGGGGGGCAGAATCTGCCCCGCAGGTTAACGTAATTCTGTGCGCCCGCAGGGAATAGGTTTAAGTGGAAGCTACATTCTCGGCATGCGTCCATCGAAACGCTAAAATGACACTTCCTCGTAAACCTGTTTCAGGGGGATTAAACCTTTTTTAATGAGCGAGCAACAAGAACCATTAGGCTTGTATGCAACCAACATGATATTTTTATCCGAGTTTGTCAAAAATGTACACTGAGGTGAACAGTTCACGTCTGTATGAATTGACTACTGCTATGTCAAACATGAAATCAGGGAAGTCCCATACGGGTGCCTGGCGCCGGCAATATTGTCATGGACCGAGTCTTCATGGACATACGTACTCTACTCATTTAACTCGGTTAGCATTTGCTCAAGTGACATAATCGAGCTCATACACAACTATATGATGTTATCGTATTTAACTAAGATCTTCAGCCCATGCGAATGAATTCGCAAAGCCACACTGTTGTTCACCGTCAGATGTCAGCTGGTGTGGGGAGGGTAGACTGCACCGCAGTGCTCCAGTGCTGTCCGGATCAGCCTGTCAGCTGGTGTGGGGAGGTAGACTGTACCGCAGTGCGTCCGGATCAGCCTGTCCGCTGGTGTGGGGAGGTAGACTGTACCGCAGTGCTCCAGTGCTGTCCGGATTCAGCTGTCAGCTTGTGTGGGGAGGATAGACTGTGTTACCGCAGTGCTGTCCGGATTCAGCCTGTCCGCTTGGTGTGGGGAGATAGGACTGTACCGCAGTGTCCAGGCTGTCCGGACATCCTGTCAGTGGTGTGGGAGGATAGACTGTACCGCCAGTGCTCCAGTTTGCTGTCCGGATGCAGCCTGTCAGCTGGTGTGGGTGAGATAAGGACTGTACCGCAGTGCTCCAGTGCTGTCCGGATCAGCCTGTCAGCTGGTGTGGGGAGGATTAGACTGTACCGCCAGTGCCTCCAGTGCTGTCCGGATCAGCCTTGTTCAGCTGGTGTGGGAGGTAGACTGTACCGCAGCTGCTTAGTGCTGTCCGGATAAGCCTGTTAGCTGGAAGTGGGAGGTAGACTGTACCGCAGTGCTCCAGGCTGTCCGGATCAGCCTGTGTCGCTGGTGTGGGAGGATGACTGTACCACAGTGCTCCCAGTGCTGTCCGGATAGCCTGTCATTCTGGTGTGGGGAGGATAGACTGTACCGCCAGTGCTCCAGTGCTTGTTCCGGACAGCCTGTCACTGGCCGCGATGTGGGGAGGTTAGGAATCGCTCCAGTGCTGTCCGGGATCAGCCTGTCAGCTAGGTTGTGGGCTGAGGGTAGAACTGCACCGCAGTGCTCAAGTGCTGTCCGGTAATCAGCCTGTCAGCTTGGTCCATGCCCGGCGGCTGATGTTGGGGAGTAGACTGCTCCAGTGCGTCCGGATCAGCCTGTCAGCTGGTGTGGGGAGGGTAGCTGCACCGCAGTGCTCAGTGCTGTCCGGATCAGCCTGTCAGCTGGTGTGGGGAGGATAGACTGTACCGCCAGGTGCTGTCCGGAATCAGCCTTGTAGCTGGTGTGGTGAGGATATAAGATCTGTACCACAGTGCTCCATGTGTTTGTCCGGATCAGCCTGTCAGCTTGGGACGTGTGGTGAGATGACAGATAACCACAGTGCTCAGTGCTGTTTCCGGATTCGCTGTCAGCTGGCCGTGTGGGGAGGATAGACTTACCGCAGTTGCTTTCCAGTGCTGTCCGGATCAGCCTGTCAGCGGTGTGGGGAGGATTAGACTGATACCGCAGTGCTGTCCGGATTTTCAGGCCTGGTCAAAGCATGGTGTGGGCTGAGGATAGACTGTACCCAGTGCTCACTGTGCTGTCGGATCAGACCTGTCAGCTTTGGTTGTGGGGGAGGTAGACTGTTTACGCAGTGCTCCAGTGCTGTCCGGATCAGCCTGTCAGCTGGTTGTGGGGGAGGTAGACTGTACGCAGAATGCTCCAGTGCTGTCCGGATCAGCCTGTCAGCTGGTGTAGGGAGGATAGACTGTACCACAGTGCTCCAGTGCTGTCTGGATCAGCCTGTCAGCTGGTGTGGGGAGGATAGACTGTACCGCAGTGCTGTCCGGATCAGCCTGTCAGCTGGTGTGGGAAGGGTATAGCGACTGAACCGCAGGTGCTTCCAGTGCTGTCCTGGATCAGCCTGTAGCTGGTGTGGGAGATAGACTGTGTTACCGGCAGTGCTCCAAGTGCTGTCCGGATTCAGCCCTGTCAGCTGGTTGTGGGCGATTGATAGACTGTTACCGCCAGTGCATCTTCAGTGTTCTGTCTGGCGATCAGGCTGTCAGCTGGTGGTTGGTGGAGGATAGACTGTACCGCAGTGCTCCAGTGCTGTCCGGATCAGCCTGTCAGTGTAGATTGGGGAGGCTTAGACCCATGTACCAGCAGTGCTCAGTCTGTGCCGGAATCAGCCTGTCAGCTGGGTGTGGGGAGGAAAGATCTGTTACACAGTGCTCCAGTGCTGTCCGGATCAGCTGGTCAGCTGGATGTGGGAGATGACTGTACCGCAGTGGCCAGTGCTGTCGGATCAGCCTGTTTCAGCTGGTGTGGAGGATGACTGTACCGCAGTCGCTCCAGTGCTGTCCGGATCATTGCCTGTTCAGCAAACATGATGTGGAGAGGATAGACTGTACGCAGTGCTCCCAGTGCTGTCCGGATCAGCCTGTCAGTGGTGTGGTGAGTAGACTGTACCGCAGTGCTCCTAGTGCTCGCTCCGGTCAGCCTGTCAGGCTGGTGTGGGGAGATAGACTGTACCGCAGTGCTCCGTGCTGTCCTGGGATCAGCCTGTCAGCTGGTGTGGGGGATAGACTGACCGCAGTGCTGTCCGGATCAGCTGTCAGCTTGTGTGGCGGAGATAGGGACTATACCGCAGTGCTCCAGTGCTGTCCGGTTAGCCTGTTCAGCTGGTGTTGGGGAGGATAGACTGTAACCGCAGTTGCTCCAGTGCTGTTCCCGGATCGCCTGTTCAGCTGGTAGATGTGGTGAGGATAGACTGTCCGCAGTGCTGTTCCGGTCAGCCGTCACAGCTGAACAGAACTATAGTGGGTGAGGATATAGACTGTTACCGTCAGTGGTCCCAGTGCTTGTCCGGAATCGCCTTGCAGCTGGAGACCAAAGCTGTACAACAATGTAGGGGGAGGATAGTCTTCTCCGCCGTCTCCCAGTGCTGTCCGGTCAAGCCTGTCAGTGGTGTGGGAGGATACTGTCCGCAGATGCTATTACAAAGTGGCTGTCCGATCAGCCTGTCAGCTGGTGTGGCGAAGATAGACGTACGCAAGTGCTTTCAGTGTCTGTTCCGGATCAGCCTGTCAGTAGGCAACTACAAACAGTAACTGTGAGGAGGTAGACTGTACCGCAGTGCTCCAGTGCTGTCCGGATCAGCCTGTCCAGCTGGTGTGGGGGAGGGTAGACTGTACCGCAGTGCTCCAGTGCTGTCCGGATCAGCCTGTCAGCTGGTGTGGGGAGGTAGACTGTACCGCAGAGCTCCAGTGCTGTCCGGATCAGCCTACATCCAGGCAACACCACTGTTAGCACGTTACGGACCATTCGTAATGGCGACTGATTGTGAAATGAATGGACTCAGATCGGCCTGATTCAATGCCAGTTTATCAAGTCTGAATTGATATTTAATCCGGCCAAACCTGACTTGTGCCTAGCGCAACTCTCCCTGATTCATCGCTGTAAGAACACAAAGTAGCACATACCTAATATGTACTGAGACTTGTAACTGACTCGGAGTTGAGTCATGAATCGACTCATGAGTCAGACAGTGTTGACCGAAAAGTGTTCGATGAGTCCAAATCCACAGCAACACACGGGTGCGTGATATTATTTCTCGTTAATAGTATACAAGTAAATATCCTAGGATAGTGGTTGCAAAATTTGTGAAAATAATTATCTGCTCAATCTGAATGGGCCCTACCGGGCATGGACCTCAAAACTATTAATTTGATTGGGTCTTGTCTGGGTCTGGGCTTGGTGTTCATGGCCTTCAGCTGGGCTGGGCTTGGGGTTTGGGGCACCCATAGCAAACTGCGCTTGCCAAGCTACATGCCACTGCCACTGGCAATTCCATCCTCGCGTGTGGAGATTACAACCTACCCGGGCCTAGCACCTACCATGGCCTAGCGACGTAGACTCAGTCAATAATGTAGGGTCACTAGTCTAGAAACTGTGCTTTGTAGTTTCTAGACGGCCTGCCTTTCCTACCAAATGCAACGTAATGTCTTTTTCTCTACGAAAGCTACCATTTTTTTACGATTTCACTTTTTGTCCTNTACTCATTGTGGCCGGTGCGCGATGTGGTTGATGTGCGTGGTATGCTGCCGCTGCTGTGCAGTGGCTCAGTTAGCAGCGGCAGACACCTGACCCTCATCCATCCCCTCCCCACCCGTCTGACCACCCCTCATCCATCCCCTCCCCCCACCCGTCTGACCTCCCCGACCACCCACAGCTCACCCTGCACCAACCGCACGCACTGCGCGCACAGCACGCGCCGCAGGCGGTGAAACGTGACCGTGGGGGCGTCTGACACTCCTGGAAATACCAGCCGGCCCGCTGGCGCTCAGTGGCTGCTGTTTGGTGTCCCCCTCTGCAGGCAGAAGCTGCCGGGCTCTGTTCGAGCTATCTGATGTCCCTTCCCGTTGTTGAGACTATTTATGTCTCAATCGTTCTCGGATGGGGAGCATTTGGTGGTGTTTTAGCGTTATTTTCCCCTAAAGCGTCACACGCAACGAAATCGCTGGAATAGTTTTAGGGACAGGATAGCCTGTTTTGCTGATGCGAATGTGAAATACGGCATTGACGTTCCCATATTTTTTGACAAACTTCGTGTCAGTTCTCTACATAACTATGTTGCCTCTGCCGGGCACAATGCTTATATGGTTCACGTTTTGTTCCATATCTGTGTGAATCATTGTTACCGGACTGCTTCCTCACGTTAGCCTCTCCTTTCGGTGAGTACTGTGTGACTGATTCACTCAGTGTGGCTCACGCTACACTCTTGTATCCGGCTTAGGCTGCACTCTGCTATCCTGTAGTCTACCTCGATGACTAACACTTCAGCCAACACGGCGACTGTTTCCCGGAACTTGGATGACCTCATCAGGTAACCGCTTATTCAGACAGTGTCGGCGGTTTGGCACGTGCCATCGACACGACGATGACGTCACCACAGTCGCTTGTCTCCCGTGTCGGTTACCTCGGACCGACAGGTAGTGTGACGTCAGCACTACGATTACGTCATCGCGATCGTCATCGATAACGTTATCGTCATGCCCTTGTTGGTTATGCCTTTTTTATTTCGTTATGTCCTCTGGTCAATGTATTTTACGGGTTGTATCGATGCTTATCGCACTAGACCAGCAAGGCGGGACATTGGCACCTCACAGTGTGGCGAGTGTGGCTGGACATGCTGCCGCCGCCGCTGGCCGGATATTACTGTCGAGGAGATGATCATTCATTACGATAGGTGGGGTAGGGTGTGCCGAGACGTGTAGGCATGCGACACACCTGCCGGCTAGCTGCGGTGTGCCGCAACCGAACGATAGCTGCGGAACACTGACATTATTCGATGATGCTCCAATCTGGAACGTAGCTGGTTTATATTTAAGCAGAATCTAAACATGAATGATAAAAAGATTAAAGGATCATATATATATATATATATATATATATATATAAACAAGATGTAACTGTCGGTAATGAACAATATAAACGGCATCTATAATTTATTCAACAGCAGTTTATATTTAGTTTCGGTTCACCACTACGACATTGGACTAATCAGATTTGTATGCCATTTCTAGTCAGTCAATTCAAATTTAAAGTGTTTACAAGATACCATTATTCAATCACTATACTCGTTAAAGTGTAAGCACTGTCTAATTCTATATCAATTCTTAGACTGCCCTAGGAGTAAGACTGTTACTTCTCTCAGTCTCATTCTTGATCCGAAGTTCAAGCACTTCCGATCGAAAAAGACAGCGGTCGTGAAGAAACTGTAGTGAGTCTAGATAATCTCGAGACATATCGTGAGCTTAGTTGTTCCGTCATATCCGCAGTAGTTACGCGATAGCAGGCGGCCGTCTCGCTGCTCGGACGGGCTTGTCATGGGCGTCGCTAGTCGCTACCACTACGGACAGTACGTACAGTGTCTGTAGCACAAGTTGGTGAACCTTGTACGGAGAGTCCGTACAAGATTGCAGAATCACTTGATGCAGAATTCGAGACATCGATACATGAAATGTATATATTCGAGTTATCTTCAGATGGACTATTTGTGACAAATCGTGACGAATTGTCACTATTCACGGAACTTTTCTGTAAAAATATTTTAATATTTCCTTTCCGAACTTGTACACAAAACTGGCCAGTTGGAATGAAATGTTATCGTCTCTCCTCTGGAGTTTGGAATAGGATTGTGTGCAAAAATGGCAAGAGACATTGCCGAGCCTCTGATTGCATGAGCCCTTACCATTGCTAAAACGTCAGCCGTTAAGTAGGCGGTGCTTGATATGAAAACGGATATTACATGCTGGAGACGATATTGCTGGTAGCTATCGAGATATTGCAGAATACGCGAGCGAGCAAAGCAAATACTCTCGAGTTAGTCACTAGTACAGTAGCATAAATGTTCAGGCCGTAATTGTACTGAACTGTATTTGTCGTCCTCCCGCAGCGATAACAATGCTGATGCACGCGCGTTTTATTTTACATGATCCAAGCACAGTTTATTTGATCTAACCCGCGCTGTGCTGGGGTCTGAGGACAGGGGGGTTTGGATGTGCCTCCTGAAATTGTAAAAAATTACAGGGACAAACGGGAGAGCTAGAGACGTGCTTGCTAAAGACGTGTGACTGATACAGCGTTAATCTCGTCGGGAGGCGATAAAAGGTGTTACGCACAGGTGCCCCCACGATGTTTTCCTGGATCCACCTAGGGGCAAAATTTTATATTTAACAAATTATATAAAAAAGACTACATGTGACGTTTATATCGTCTCAAACAACCACAAACAGCGCATATTTGTTATCAGAAAATACATTCATTTTACATCCCCTGAATACGCCTGTCATTTTTGATTTTACATATGTACGATCCTCCTTTCATCCTAGATCAACGAAGACAACATCCCAGCCAATGTCTCTCATACATACAGAGATGTAGGATCGTCACGAAAAGTGACGAGGACAGTGAAACTTGATCTCTTCTTGAGATAAACCCAACCCATCTATGCAATATTATATTGCATATTTTGGCTCTTCTCGCTTTGGTGAACCTTTTGCATTAACATTGTTGCTTACCAAGCAAAATAAACATAATTTTAGCGAAAAAGTTGTCCAACAGGGCCTCTTTGGCCCCATTGCCCCCCCCCCCCCCTGTTCCTACGCATAAGCTTAAACATGCAGTTATGTGTTCCCAATATCCACATGTCTGCAAACGGCCAGCACTGCTCCAACTATGCGCTGCTGATGTATCGACCTGTTTTGTTCTGTTCTGTGCTGACCACATGTTCAGCTGCCCCGGCCTGCAGTGTTCTGACCACATGTTCAGCTGACCCGGTATGTTCTGTCCGCAGATAACCAGGACTGGTCTGACCACGCGCTTTTCTGGCCGGACCGGAACCAGTGGCTACTGCGGACCAAATCAACACTGGACCAGTATGGTGTTGATGCCGAGACCAGTCTCATCTTCACCCCCATGCACAAAATGCTGCGTGTTCAGCTGCCCGATCTGCGGCACCTCGACCTCAGGGTCAACTTCAGCGCAAAGTGCTTTGACCTCGTTATTGATATCTGCAAAGAACTTGGTAAGATTGTAGACGCATTCGGATTGGATGCTTTCGCAGGCTTGTCAACAATCATTTTTGATTTTTATTTTCTCTTTTTTTCTTTGGGGGGGGGGGCTGGTATAAATGCTGAAACAATCAAGGCAATTCACGTCACACGTTTAGCAAGGCGATTGTTTTTGCTTAATGCCTCTTTTTCTTAATAAGTTGCTTATGCATCAGTACCAACATTTCCTGATGCATATCAATATAAAAAAGACTGGCTATAAATGCAGCATAAGACTTCCGCCCAGGGGCGTCGCTTCTCCAAATAAGTTGAGGGGGCTGTGCTGGAAACGTTGTTTTAGGTGCCGTCAATATACACAAAATACTTATTTGACCCCGGATTAGACCCACTTTCTCGTTATAGTTGGGAAGGGGGGCTTAAGCCCCTCCCCAACTGAAAAGGATCCTACACCCCTGTTTCCGCTTATAATGCTTTCCATCCTCACGTGCATGATTCGTCACACGCAAAACGGCTGACAATTGACCTTAATACTACCCTGTTGGTTTGTCTGCAGGCGTTCGCCACCCAGAGGAGCTGTCTCTGTGTCGACCTCTGAGTCGGGCCCACCTGAAGGCCAACTGCCAGTCCCACGCGGCTGTGAAGACGGCAGACGTTCTGCTTTCCGACACCAACAACTCACGAGGACGAGCTGACAACGGCGACGGTCCGTCGTTCCGGCGAGCCAACTCCTCCGGATCACTGCTGGACTCGGTGAGACGTGAGCATGTCATTATAGGCACGGAGGAGACATAGCACAGCCTCGAGGAAACAGGCAGAGTCGATTACCTGTATACGCGCATTATGATTGTCCAGCATAGCAGCGCTCTTAAGTTCCCTGCAGCCACTTCCAATGTCACCCAGATCCGCCTGGATTTATCTTTGTTCATGCCCAGTCCTGTCTTACCTTTACTGGGCCTTGCAACTGGAATTCCGACTATTGTTTATTTATTCTGTTTGTCAGTATGGACTTAGGCTGGTTGACCGTTGAGAATCAAACGGCGACGCGAGCACAGCTGTTGTCTGTTAGTGTCAGCATAAGACACTGGCCACTACACCAGCTCACTGTATACACCTTTCGTCCTGACTGTTCCCCGGTGACTGATCAGCTCGCTCCCGCTGCCGTCTAGTGAGGACGGACGCTCCGGCGTTTCCGGCCGACAGTGCCGGCTCTGTCCTGTTTATCGTGATTCGTGTCACGTGTGTTGAGCACCGCTGTCCGGCGGCAGACATGTGTTGTGCACCGCTGTCCGGCGGCAGACGTGTGTTGTACACCGCTGTCCGGCGGCAGACGTGTGTTGTGCACGGCTGTCCGGCGGCAGACGTGTGTTGTGTACGGCTGTCCGGCGGCAGACGTGTGTTGTGTACGGCTGTCCGGCGGCAGACGTGTGTTGTACACCGCTGTCCGGCGGCAGACGTGTGTTGTGCTCGGCTGTCCGGCGGCAGCGCAGAAGGCCGGTGTTATGTCGGCCGGCGACTGACTGTTGGTGGACCGCTCCGCACCGTGACACTGCCACGGACGAATGTGAGTCAGCGGCCCCAGGACGCGGACCGGCGTGGCAACGGTTTGAATTCCTACCCCGACATACATACACACGTGTTGGAGCCGGGACCGAGCCAGCCGGGGTGTCATACCGTCAGCCAGCCAGTGCAGACGGAGTCCCTTTCAACCCGTGCGACTGCATGTGTGAGGTCCAGATTGGCTTATATAGCGCCGTCGTTACGCTATGAGGAGGGATGTCGGTCGTTCGTGACGTTTTCCACTTTCTCGGCTGATCACATGTGGTACCGGGGACAGTATCGTTGCGATGAAGGGCATTGCCGCTGCCGTTTGCAACTTCTGGTTCGGTTAGTGTGTCAGCCGCCGGGCATAAAGCAGACCCAGAGCAGCATTGTGTCAGACACTGCGGCGTGCGTGCGGTGGCAGTTAATGTGGTGCGAATTCGAATGATAACATTCCAGGGGCGGCCGGGTCAGGGTACTCGCGGGCCAGACAGAGACTGGTGCTTGACGACAGGCTGACAGTGAGTACGGATGACGTCTACAGTCTTTGTTTTGCCACGAAATGGCTGGCATTCTTAGAATAGCATATGCACATCGCCACCGTGTCATGTTAAATCCTTTGGTTGGGTGATAAATCTGTAAATTATTCCAAGGTAAATTCATTATACGTTTCTCGTTTACTGACTAAGGCCTAAATGACGGGCACCTTATTTCATATTTTACCATTTTGTAAACACAATATGAATGAGGAAGGCAGGATCAATAGGCAAAAAAATCATTGTTAAAATGAGGTCTGCACCTAAAAGCCCACTGATCATTTTAGACAGACAATAGATATTAAATTTATCTGAGGAGTTTTGCTTTAATTCTTGAACATCCCGTCAAACACTTTCCAGATACTCCTTCCAAAAATGTAGCATTACCAGCGGTATTATTTATATACGGTACTGAGTCCACGTCTGTGTGTGCATCCTGTGCCTCTGTCACCCCTCTGCTGGATTGATGTGTGTTAGGACGAGGGTCGCAGTCGAACCTGCGTCCACGTCTGTTGTGTGTCCATCCTGTGCCTGTCACCCTCTGCTGGATTGATGTTGTGTTAGGACAGTGGTCGCAGTCCGAACCTGAGTCCACGTCTGTGTAGTCCATCCTGTGCCTGTCACCCCTCTGCTGGATTGATGTGTGTTAGGACGAGGGTCGCAGTCGAACCGGAGTCCACGTCTGTGTGTCCATCCTGTGCCTCTGTCACCCCTCTGCTGGATTAATGTGTGTTAGGACGAGGGTCGCAGTCGAACCTGAGTCATCAGTTAGCAGGGATGTCCGAGGACACGTGCAGAGGTTTATTATGAGTCAGCAGCGATCAACAGGGGGGACGTAGGGAGACGCGGCCGGGGTGAGTTATATGAGTCAGCAGCCACTGTTTACAGGCTGAGACTGTAACTGCAGCCATCTGAGGCGGCAATCTCCGGGTAACACGGAACCACAACCGCAGCCAGTCCATCCGGACAGAGCGGCGGCGAGGGAAGACCCGAGACTGTGGCGCCCTCTGCTACGTCACAGATTCGCCCGTCTGACGTCCCCCGTAACACACCAACCGGCCCCTCTCCATAGAGCTCCGAGTGGCTACTGGCTGCAGGTCACATCCCCACACAGTCGTATGGGCCACTGGAGGCCACATGGGGGGGGGGGCTCAGCGGCTATTCCCCCTTTGGCTCTAAGAGGTGGTGCCATATTTCACTTTGGTCCCCCTTTTGACAGTACCGACGCAGAGCATAATTTAGTGTTGTAACAGTTGACAATTTTGTCCCTCTCCAGTCACTAAGACTTATCTCCCTTAAAACGTCACGAAGCTGCAGCATGTCCATACAATCAGTGATGGATTCAGGAGAGAGGCCCTGCCTCTATAAAGGTTCTGAAACTATTATTACCCCCCCCCCCCACAAAAAAAATCGAATAAAGATCGGCCTCTGGAAATTTATCATACAAATTGCCTTTTGCAGCATTCAAAGAATCCAGCTAATCCACAGTCAACGGGAAAATTTCGCGCCGCCTGTTGCGGCAATGAACACCAGGTTTCGCAATTGTTTATGATAAATTTGAAGAAAAATGAAAAGAACTGCAAATGATAACTGCTGGCAGTTAGAGTTTCTACATGGGGCGGCTATCCCCATGGCTGGCCGAACCCCATGGCTAATGGGGTGGGCCGGACTGGAAAATCTCTTGATGATGGCTGTGGCTACGGCTGTGGCTGCATAGTCTTCATGGAATTGTTGTTTTGCATCAATCTTATCAAATGGGTCATGGTTAAAAGAAGCCTTTGCATGTTGCCATACTAGTAAACTGGAAATAAACACAATTTGAATTGATAAAAATCCTCACTGGCCAACGGCCAGCCATTGACATTTGGGAGTGGCTGTGGCTGGCTGTGGCTGTGATGTCAATTGTCATGGCTGTGGGGCGGCTTGGCCAAGGAAAAGTGCAGCCATGTCGAACTCTACCTGGCAGCAGGCAGACAAAGGCTCTCCCTGAGGGCAACTGCTGGCCCCAGGGACCAACATTTTGCATCATACCGAGTTGTGCAATTAGGAAAAGGGGTTATCTGAGGCTTGGCTCCACTAACGGCCTGGTTTCAATATTAAAATTGCATTTTCTAAGACTTAAAATAAAAAAGTTACGTCACTTCGTGGCGCCACATCGGTGACCTTGGTCAATGCCATTATGACTTTGGGTTCATCGTAACACTAAATTATATGAATAACATTTTTAGTTTTTTATCCTTTACAAGGCCCAACCCCTTTACCTTGTTATCTACACCGCCTATATTTCTGGGGTTTATTAGGCAAACCCTAAACATTTCGTGCAGATTCTCGGCGCTAAATAACATGTTCCTATACTTTAACAGGAAAATTAACATTACAAATGTTGAAGAGGATGAAATACACAAATCAAATGGGGATACATATTTTTCGTTAATTCAGCCGACCCACAATCACAAATTATCAGCGACGCCCCTGCTTTCGCTGATGGCTGATGGCCTGCCACCCCCTCAAAAACTTTTGGAAATATGCCACTGGATTTCTCCCCCCCCCCAAAAAAAAAAAAACGCGGCCTGTATACAACATCTTCAGTTTTATTTTTCGGCAGTATCAAATGAGAGGGGGTGGGTCAGGGTTTATTGCCGAGTTTTGCACCTACCGCATGTGGTTCAAAACTGTTTCAGCGGCACTGAAACAGTTTGATCCTAAAAAAGGTGCATTCAAATGTGACCGTTGTTAGAACCGAGCCTCTGCTATATGTATTGCGACACGGCCCATGTGGGGGCGTTGGCTGTGACATCCGGGTGCCGCCGGTGGCTTATGGTCGGCCTGCCATGACAACAGGCCGGCAGCCGGCCACGCTATCAGTCGGATGTAGCCACCAGCATGTTTTCTCCTGACCTCCTCCCTGCGAGTCGCACCAGACGCCGGCGGAGATGGCTTTGATGTCACTATTTTAAGCTTTGATGTCATCATGTCACATAAGCCGAGTCATTTTTATAGAGTCCTCTAGAGTGTGGGAGGACACAGCTCCGAACACATCTTTTTCTTCCTACGCTAACACTTTTCGTTTCAGATTCAATGGTTCTTTTCCTATGGCTTAAGAATGGGCATGTCAAAACTCACGATCATAAAAAAGTCGCGGGGTAATATGGACCCCCTGATCCGAATGGCCCTGCTACCACATAGGTTCCAAATTGTTGGCACCTTTGGTAGTCAATGTTAGAGTAACCATTCCTCCTAACTTCTTGTGACTAATTACAAACATGATCAAAGTTATCATCATAATTGTTTTAAATAACAGACGGTCGATTGAGCTTACATTTGTGATCGGTTCCGCAAAAACAACATTTCTTCGCATCGCAGTAAGTGATCTCCGTCAAACTATGCAAGCGACCGTCGTTTGTGTCGATCATCGTAGCTATCGTGATTTGAGATGGATCGCTGCTGTGGATTTGGCCGGAAAGGTTGTGGTCCAAATCCCCCACCTTTCCCTAACAAGTAACCAAAGCAGTAACACACTGATAGTTAGACTAAAGGCAAAAGTGGCTCATATTTGTTTGTAATGTGAATTATTATTAAAAACACACTGTACGTTAGGGAACGGATCTTCCAAATGTTTGTAATCAATTTCTCCAAAGTCCCAACTAACGCTTATTTTGGCTGCCACAGATCCCATATCGCCGAACCACTAGGGCCCCCTTTATTGGTGGTCTGGGGCAGCCAGTCGTCAGGACTCGCTCGTCTTACGTCCCCTATAACACACCACCCCTCTCCACAGAGCTCCGCGTGGGCGCCGACTACCTCCCCACTCAGCCGTCTGAGCGGCTCGCTGGGTGGTCTGGGCGGCAGTCTGAGTCGCAGTCTGACGCTGGGCAGTCTGGACGGTCTCGGCTCTTCAGGTCTTTCTCACAGCCCCATGCTGCGGTCGGAGCAGGCGCGAAAGCTCATGGTCCACCCGCGCTCCCTGGTGGAGAAGGCGCGCATGAACGTCGCGTGAGTATGCGCCAAACGGCTTATCCTCGGATCAAGACATTATCAACCTTAGTATTGGAGCTAGCAGAATCAGTAGGTATGTTTCTGGTAACTGCAAAGTAGAGTTGAGGATGTATCTCTGGGCTGCGATTTATCCGGCGAACTATTTATGTTGTGATATACATTACGTCACTGCTACCAGTGTTGTTTACGTGTGTCAGACGAGGTTAGTTCAGAGCTGCAACATGAGCAGACACAACCGCGTGGAGAACCGTATCCGTTACCCTGCACCAGGGACGTGTTGCGACCATTGCGTCGAATGTTTATCATTTGTCAACGACTTTGGTCGATCTCTTAGAACCGTCTGATCATCCGACTTATTTTCTGCTTATCAGAAACCCACTGTCCTATAGCACTTGTGAGCTACTTACATGCAATGCATACTCGTTGAGCAGACATAGGCGTGATATTGTTAATCGTGACCCACTAAGACCCGACGGTAGCGTCAACTGAATCAAGCTGTAGTTGTGTGTTTGTCCGCCAGGTGGCTGGATTCGTCGCTGTCCATCATGGAGCAGGGTGTGAGTGAAGCCGCCACACTCCTGCTGCGCTTCAAGTTCTACAGCTTCTACAACCTGGACCCAAACTACGACGCCGTGCGCATAAACATGCTGTACGAGCAGGCCAGGTGGCAGATTCTGAACGAAGAGATCGACTGTACGGAAGAGGAGATGCTGCTCTTCGCTGGATTGCAGGTAGGTACTGCTTACAGACTGAATGACAATTAACATCCAGCAACTGCGTTTCATCAGTAGAAGCACCTGTAGAGCTCAGTAGCGCAGCCAGGGACGGGGGTGCAGAGGGGACAATTCCCCCATACTGGTCTCAGGGGGCCCACCGAGATTTGCCCACATACCATTTGCATAAGGTAAATGGCTTTCAAAAGGACACAAAGGAGCCCTTAAAGGAAATTGTTCACCTTTGATTTTTTCAAACACGATTTGACTATGTTTTGAAATACAACTTCTTTTTATAATGTCAAAAATAGCCATACATCGCGCCGATTCAGGACAGAAGGACGTACATTATTCATCTTAGCAAAACTATATGCGGACTCTCCGCAACGTCAAACGTGGCTCAGTCAATCAGATATTCGGAAGAAGTCACGTACGATTACTGCATAGCCTCTGCTCAGGTGCGAAGGGCCCAAATTCTTGACATTCCTTCCACAAAAAGTCAAATATATTCGGTTGGAGAGCTATTTCAGCCCATAAAACTTGAAGTTGGGGGTTTTTCAACACGGGCTACAAAACTGCTATCTCAGTTCAAAACCCAAGTTGAATGTGAGCTATTTCCTTTAAGCAAGGCGATGGGTCACTCTGGTGCATTCCAAGAGCCCTTACAGAAAATGAAGGGCTTTTGAAGCTAACCCAGGAGGTATCTTGGGCATGTCCAGCGGCCCATTGAGTCACCTTATTGGCCCAAAAACATGTCCCTTGACCTTTGGAGTATGTCCAGGGGCCCATTGTACCCACTTAGGGACCACAAATCTGTCCAGGGGTCTCTCGAGCATGTCCAAGGGCCTTTGAGCCCATCCAGGACCCCAAAAACAGGAGCATCTCGAGCATGTCCAGGGGCCGATTGAGTCTGTTAGGGGCCTCTCGAGTCTGCCAAGGGGCCCATTAGAGTCTGTTGAAAAATACAAGTTGAAAAATAGAAATGCTAAAAAGGGGTCCCTCGCAAAACAAAGTGGCTAAAATCCGTAGAGTTTTTCATAGCCACGAATATATTTGTTGAGGGGGGGTCACCATGGCTGGCTTGCTCCTCTTTTTTAAGGTCTGGCTGCGCTACTGGTAGAGCTCAATGTCACCACTGTGTTATTACTCACATTGACTACATCTGTCGACATCTGTGGTATCATCTGTCGCGCTGAGCAGCTTTTCAGCTGACATCCAGGTGATATTTCAGCTGGTGTTTCATCTGTTAGTGCTTCAACTGTCGAGTTTGTCCTGTGTTTCAGTTGCAAGTGAACCTGCAGGGCACGTTGCCGCGGCGACACAGCACAGTCATGCCAGACACGCCGCCCGCTGCTCCCTCTCAAGATATCGACTCAGCACTGGATATGCTGGAGAACCAGCTGGATGGATCACAAGTCAATGGTCACAGTGAGCTGACTGAGGTGCCCGAACTGGCCGGCTACCTCCGCTTCCTCAGGTCAGTACCAGACTACAGGCTACCTCCACTTTCTCAGGTCAGTACCAGACTTCAGGCTACCTCCTCTTCCTCAGGTTAGTACCAGACTACAGGCTACCTCCGCTTCCTCAGGTTAGTACCAGACTATCAGGTGCTCAAACCACAGCAAAGCCCAACCCAGCGAGAAGCCCATGAAGCACCAAGCGCCAGACCTAGGACCAGAGCCCATTCCAGAATCTATCATATTTGATACCCATGCCTATTGGGGACTCATTCTGAGATAGGCAAAAGATAATTATTTTCACCAAAATTCGCAAACATCACCCTAGCATGTTGACTTTCATAATTATTAACAGAGAAATAATAAATAGCCACCTGTGTGTTGCTGCGTGATTTGAACTTATCGACACTTTGCGGGTCAACGATTATGCTTAAATGGAGCAGGACTATAGGAATCATAGCATGGGTTTATAAGATATTTACGGTGACGTGAGTACTTACCGACGATTGTGATGTTGTCATATGATTGGAGCAAAGTACTATTGTTTAGAGTGTCCTATATTGCATTAACAATACCTGAGGATAAACTCTCGTTGTCAAGATAAAAAATAAATATTTAGCGACATTATTCCAAAATTGCAATACCCATGCCCGCCCAGTACCCATGAAAAGTCAAAAAATGCATCCCCAACCCAAACATTTGGAAGAATTGAGTGGGCATCCATGGTGCACCCAGCCCATGATAGTCCCTGTAATAGTACCAGACTACAGGCTACCTCCGCTTCCTCGGGTCAGTACCAGACTGCAGGCTACCTCCGTTTCCTCAGGTTAGTACCAGACTATAACGTGCTACCTCTGCTTCCTCAGGTTAGTCCTATGTTGTGTCCCATCTGCTTCATTCTCATGAAATCTCCCTTCATTGGCCTACCGGTTGGTAAGCTCATAAGCTCCAGAAGTGTCATGGCGAACGCGTCAAACAAGAGCCAATGCTGGTCTGGACGTGGGAAGAAGGAGCTTGTGTAAACTCTCCGGTGGCGGTACGACATATTTTAAGCAACAGAGCGTATCATGAATGTGCTCTTTTCGTACATTTGGAGGAAAAAATAAAAAAACGCCATCACACAGAACATTGACGTCTTCGAATTGCGGTTTTCTGAGAAGACGTGCCACTATTTGCTATGCTGGAGTATGGGTCGCTTTCAAGCCATTATGCTACTGTGCCCAGTTCAAATTCGCAAACTGGACGCATGATGGTTGTCCTCGACGCCTACTTGGGTGGCTGTTCCCGTAACCGTTAACAGTTGAACGCGATATGATTAGCACAATTACGTACAAAGATGTGCTTCTTCCGTACATGTTCAGGAAGAAAATGTCCTGCTACATTTTGCAGATGCTGCAAACAGTACTCCAATGGTCGTCTTGCATTTCATGCATGCGCGGGAACCAAGCGCAATAATCGCCATGGTGCATATTCAAACTAGAAGTTAATGAATTATCATAATGATTGTGCCTTGTGTCATGCATCTATTAGCAACTCAGCATGATTTCCGATATAGCCTTCATAGTTTGATAACTTTAAAATAAATCGGTCATTTATAGCAATTCGGAGGCTCGAATACAGTTGGTCTAAATCACCTCGGCGGAGGGCTAAAAATCATTATCAAAGCACGCAATGATGAATACCTTATCGTTTGATATAACCATATGTCATGACTGAAGAACTTATCAGGTAATTATGTGTAGTTACCATATTACCCGCCCGCCATATTTAGTCAGCATAAATCTGCGAAAGTTATGAATGCTTATAAATCGTAAGAGGCTAAATTAGGATGCTCGTTCTTGGTCGTACTGGTACACATTGCTCGCTATGGGTCATTTATGTTCGTTGCACGAGTATATATCTGTAAATAAAGAAGCCGGCAGGCAATAACCATGTATATCTATTTGTTTGATAACCAACGTGAGGTTATGTTCTGGCATAAGTGATACATGTCATAAGTGTCGTTTTTTAAACTGTGAGGAAAGTATGCACGATCCGATACACCGTTCGGCCTGTGTCGTTCATTATAACAATGTGAAGTCACCACCCACCAGCCATTCAAGCGCAGACGTAAGGCAGCGTATTCTCTGTCTGGGAGAATCGTTGCGTACGTGTGTCTCAGTTCTCACTGTCATCATCACGAAGTGACGGAATGTCTCCCTGCTGTCTGTCTGCCAACAGGCTGAAACGGTTCACCCTGAAGGGCTTCAAGCGGTACTGGCTCGTATTCAAGGATACGTCACTGTACCTGTATAAAACGCAGGAGGAGGCGCCTACTAAGCCGTTCCTGGAGGTATGTACCCCACCGTTGGTCTGCAGAGGGGAGCTTAGACCGGATACGGTACTGTTTGTAGTGGAACGGTATGTGTATGCCATTCTGAGGGCTGGGTAAAAGCAGTTATTTATTAATGTTTCAGACGCAAGGTGATGTCAAGTTTTTCAACTCCATACCGATTGGCTATTAGAATGCCGTACATTTATCTTAACCAGTGATTTTTACATACGGGGTAAGAACCACCATTGGGGTAATACAACGTTCAGGTGGGGTGTTGGTGATTGAGTAGCTAATTGAGAAAGTGCTGATTCGCTTGACGATGCAAATTGTTCATACATTTATCACAGGTTATGTTTCATTGTCACCACATTATCACAACAAGCACCAAATATTCAAAACTATCCCATGTTTATAGATCTCAGTTTTTTTGCTGCGGCTTACGCGTTGTTAAACGTCGAAGACCAACTACAGAGCAATACAACACATGTTTGATTATAATATTGCCCCTAGATGACATTAGTAGTACACGCCTGAAGTTATGCTGTACCGCATGGCTCCAAGCTGAAAGCTATGGTCTACGCAGCGGAGGGAGTGGAAGAGAGGGGGAATAACGAGTTATTCTGGTCGTGAAAAGGGGTAACCATACCCTTGCAGTTGAGAACCAATGCTTTAACCCGCCATTGAGCTGGCGAGGGGCTCGGAAAAAAACGCCCCCCAGGGATTTCACAATAGCTCACAAAACGACATCGCTATCAACGCCAAACCTTCTGGAACCTTATACACTACATCAATTTGGACAGTCTTCAAATGCAAATTCTTTGAAAAAAATCGTATAATTTTTTTCGAGCATATCCGAATTTAGTGACCGTCACTACAACACCCACTTTTGCGCAAATATCAGCTAAGCTTAACAGGCTGTAAAGAGACCCTCTTGAGCAAAAATGCAATTCGAAAACGCTCAAAAGATGAAATTGCAAGGAGGTAGAAAATGGCTACTCTCGGATTTTTGAAAATTTTGGATTTCTTTGAAAGAGAAAAATCAGATTTTTTTGGAAAAAAAATGTCCACCAAAATCAACATTATTTTAAAAAATTTTAGAAACAAAACGGAAGTTATGTAAGGAGCCGCATATGTAACATTACCAAACCAAATGTCAAAGCACTATATCTTTATTTATTGGAATCCACTTGATTGCTTCCACACAGTATGATATACTCATACGTCACTTTATTGAACAGTACGTTTCTTGGGGGCTTTATGACCAGATACATACAAATAATTGAACATGTGTTCTAGAGACAAAAACTGGATTATATTAAGCAATTTCTTTATTTACATATTATATATTTTCAATTGACCTCTAAATGACTGACCTTGACCTTATATCGGGGTCAGGAATCTGAAAAATAACTGCTATAATCGAGTAATATTTTGTCGTAAGATACCAATAAACATGTGTCGCATTGATCTCTTGCAATTAATGACCCTGATATGACCTGACCTTGACCTTGACTTTGCTGAACTTTTCACTTTTGTCTTATACGGAGAAGAATGCACTATCATTTGTAAAGCAAATTTGTGCAGATATTTTCGTCTCAATATCGGCATTTGGATTGGAAGCTAATGGCCCAAAAAACATAAATAACTACCAATTGACTATGACCTGAACTGTGACTGACATATGACTTATTTATCAAAATCTTTACAAGTACGCATTTAGAAGTATCTCGTTGAGAGCTTTCGATTGCCGTCTTGCGCGTCTCGCTGCGATTATTGGTTCGGGAGATAAGGTGTGGGGGGGCGTTTTTCGCCCCCCCCCCCCCCAGCCAATGGCGTTCGGCTGAGACCCCAGCCAATGCCGGATTAAAGGCATGGCAGAAGTATGAATGCCCTCAATCAGTCCTATCTTGGACGGCGAATATGGCACGTTCCTAGCCCTGCCACCACTGTTCACTGCTTACTAGCAGCTGATTGATTATTTATAGGTGGGCCTACATCTGACCCGGTCCCTCTCTGTGCCGCAGGTGAACCTGAAGGGGGCAGAGGTCACGCCGGACGTGAACCTGGCGGCGGAGAAGTACGGCATCAAGCTGGAGGTGCCGGCCGCAGACGGCATGTCCGACATCATGCTGCGCTGCGAGACGGTACGTCAAGACCCGCGCGTCAGACTCCAGTGCAGTGGTAGAGTTCAGAGTAGCGCTTTTGTCTGTTCTTAACGCAGAGCGCGATGTGATGCTTTGCCTGTAGCTTTGTGATGATGCTTTGCTGCTAAGCTGATAGAGTATGTGCCAGTCGCCGTGTTATTTATTCCCGTGGCTTGGCGATTTCCTTCTTGAAGTTTGGATGACTCCCACATTATGGTGTCTACCAGTATCAGAGGTCCAAATTTGCATCGGTTAACATCTGGTACCAACTATTGCGTGGAATTTTAGGTGTTCTGTAGTGGTGTCAATCGGTAACCAAAATTTTGGTTACCGAAAAAATATGTGACCGATTCGGTAATTGGTCGGTCAGGCTTGATAATTTTTATTCTATAAAAAGACCACTTTAATCAGTCAAGCTCAATTATTGCTTTAAAATAAGATAATAACTGTTCAAAACGGTTTCAAATCTATGGAACATTTGGCCTCAACCAAAATCGGATCAATTATTTGGACAACCAAGAGCCTCCTGTTTAGGTATGATTGGTTAATCTGGTCAGGAACAATTTGGGGAAACAATGGCAATCCACTAGTGTTCATCGCCTAGATAAGGAAACAGGTATCAATGCACGCACGCTGCGTGTCTAATGTCAGGTTTACCACCCATCACGCTGTACCACCTAGCTCGATACCTGTCTCCAGGAGGACCAGTACGCCCGCCTGGGTTCTATGTCAGGTTTCCCACCTCCGACTGACACCACAACTGACCCGGTCCTGCTCTCCAGGAGGACCAGTAACGCCCGCTGAAGATGTCTATGTCAGGTACACCTCCTTTGACTGACCATGATCCCGGTCCTGTCTCCAGGAGAGACAGTACGCCCTGAGGTGTACTATGGTCAGTTACAACCTACCGCTGGACTACCTGCCTCGGTCTGTCATTCAGAGAGGACCACGTACGCACCGCTGCGGTGTTCATATTCAGAGTTACACCTCCGCTGCGTACACTGCCTCACGGTCCTGTCTTTATCAGATTGAGACCAGTACGCCCGCTGGTAAGTCTATTTCAGTCACCACCTACCAGCTGACCACCTGCCTCGCGTCCTGTCAGTACAAGGACCAGTACGCCGCTGGGATGTCATGTCAGATAATTACCCACCCTCGCTGACCACCTTGCCTCGGTCCTAGTCTTTTCAGAGAAGGAACACAGTACAGCCCGCTGGAGTGTCGGCCATGATCGGTGGACTCGCCGGCACACGCTCCAACTGAGCCGGGAACGCGTCCGATCAATCGAGTACGAAGAAGTATGCGCTCGCACCGCGAGCTTCAATGCAAGCTAGACAGCGACCAAGAACAGCTGAGGCACAGTCTCAGCCACTCCAGTCATCGAGATCGACCCGGCACAGACTACGTTGCCAGCCAGGCTTCGCCAAAGCAAACACACGGTACGAAAAGTTCGAGCGGCTGGACAAGATCAGTCAGCATCTCAGGTGTTGATGTGAAGTATCTTTATTATTAGCATGCACTGCGTTTTAAGCATGAAGCAAGTTAACCCGCATTGACTGGAAGTCTTCAGCCGAACGCTAATTGGCATGTGATCGGGGAGGGGGGGCGTTTTTCGAACCCCTTCATATATCTTACCGAACCAAATAACCGCAAAGAGCGCAGGAGCACAAAGCGGGCAATCAAAGCCGCCCAATGAGGACCAATCTTCAAGCACAAGCGAAATTTGCTAAATGAGGTCACATGTCAGGTCACAGTCAGGTCAAAGTCAAATGTTACATATTTAAGTTTTTGGGCCATAATTTGCATCCAAAGCATTATATTGAGAATATTATTTCACAAAGTGCTTTCAAAGATATGATGCATCACCTGTATAATCAAAAGTTGAATTGTATGTAAAGGTCGAGGTCAAGTTACGCCATCAGGTTAAGTTACGTCACTATTGGCAACTGGCAAGAGGTTATGTGACACATGTTTTACGGGTTATCTTTCAAATATAGTTCGATTGTAGTGCTACAATCGAATGATTGCTCAGTCATTTGCACACCTGGCCCGATATGATGTCAAGGTCAGGTCATAAAAGGTCAAAATTTGAAATGGATCAATATAAATACAAAACACATGTTTCTAGACTGGTTTGTCTCAAAAATACAGTGGCGCCATTTATATTTCTGTATCTGGTAAAATATTATTTAAAAAAGGCGTTATGTGGTACTCAATACACATACATGGGGAGCCACCAGTCATTTAAAAATGCAGATATTGTTTTGAAATTTGATTGTGGTATTGTACAATGAAAATATATAGTTATCTTTCATAGATTTGCTTTCTTCAATTATAACAAATGCTATTTGTCAAAATCCCCAAAATTTGAACATCCGAAAGAGTCGTTTTCTTCCCCTTGTCACTTTCTATCCTTTGATTCATCTTATTGCATTTTGCTTTAGGAATGGCCTTTGTAGAGCCTGTTAAAGCTTAGCTGATATTTGCGTCAATGTCTCGTGTTAAGTCGACACTAAATGTGATATAAATATAAAAAAATCGTCGATTTGTTTTTCATTTTTGCACTGAAGACGTGACATTGACGTAAAAGAAGGTTAACGAAGCTAAGCTTTAGTAGCACTGTTCGCTTTTATAGTTATTGTGGAAATCCCTAAGGGGGGTTAGCCCCCAAGCCATTGGCGGGTTAAGGGTGCTTGATTTGTATGTTTCTACTTGCTTGCTTTTGTGCCCAGTCGTCTATGGTCTGGTGTGAATAAATAAGAGCATGTTACTGGAGAATTGCAACTTTGGGCCATGTCCATTGTACAGCACAGAAAATATCCAGCCGAATGATGTGCATGCCTGGGTGAACTAGCTGTCCCAAGTTCCCAGGTTCACTGTCTAATTAGCGTCATCGGTCTCACCAGTAACCTGGCTCATGTAAAATACGGCTAGAACTAGCCTCCGTGAGAACCAACTACCGAGGTGTATTGCAGCAAACTGACATCACACTTCGTATGATCCATTGCAGCTGGCCCAGCGCATTCTGGAGGCGCACGCTAACGTGGCCAACTACGGCCTGCTAGAGGCCAAACTCAACTACATTCGCTCCTGGAAGGCGCAGAAGGGCTCCGGTCTCGCCTACTTCGTGGTACGCTTTACAAAGTCCAAGAAGGAGGAGCTGCTGGCCGTAGCCTCCAACCAGATGACCCG